>CAJUYG010002920.1:0-25613 GCA_910591675.1 Galerucella calmariensis
AGCCTCATTCAAACTCTCAACTAACGACAGAATTTTGAAGCAAATGACTCTTCACAGTGGAAAATTTTAATATATAATATCAGAATCGCCTATCCATGTACAAGGACAGAATTAAGATGATAGTTGAGGTCAAAAACCATACAAAAGAGGCACAACAATCATCTTTTGAACATTTAAGTAAAACAATAGGCGAGGACAAAAGAATAATCGTATACAGGGTGTCACAGAATAACTATTCATAATTTTCAGAAATGACAGAGGGTAGAAGGACATTTATTGATAGCATGCTTTACTTAAATATAACAATTGCTACAGGAAACTGTAAAAAATCTCTTGGGAGTTTCACAACGTCATTATTTTTCTTTTTTAACAATATCTCGGTATCTATTATTATCATATACAATATATCAACATTTTTATTTTTTTAAATGAAAGAGAAACAAACAAATGTAGCATAATATTAATCAAATGACAATATAACTCATTCGCAGTTAGTGGTTGATATACGATTTGAACAGAATTTTGAAAAGTTTCCGTGATTTCTCCTAATGTATCTATCTGGGTCACTGTGAGAAGAGTGTTCGATCCAAAAGTCAATCTACTAATGAAAACAGTTCGTCATTTTTCCGTTGAATTGATACTGTACTTTACCTCCAAGAAAAATGTTTGACTATAAATTGAACAGTTAATAAATTGCTACATGTGACTGAATCTTTAAATAGAAAAAAGTTCGCTGGCATGAACCGCAGAATTTATTACAGAATTTGTTTTAAATGCCAATATCTTGATAAAAGCAGGCTGAAGAGTATAAAAAAAGAGAGTTGCGTGAGCGTTTCTACACTTTAGAGCATTAAACTAAAATAAATAGAAGACAGAAAAAATATCTTTACTTTAACTAAATATCTTTATCGTTATAAAGAATGTTTTTGGTCGTAATCTGATAGTATATTATACACCAAGGTGGTGACCGAGCAGTTTATAAATGTCTTCACGACCATGGTGTATATACACTTTTTCACACTACTAGCCAAATTTAAGACAAAAATTAGAAATAATTTACAAACCCACCACGAGAACGGTTACTCCGTCGTCTGACTGACAAGTACACTGTCAGTTTTCGATATATTATGAACGTACTCGTTATGTCATCAGTCATTTTTGCTTGAGCGCGAATTTCAAACTAATGGTATGTTTATTCAAATAATTTCATCTTGATAGATAATTTCAAGCAACTAATATGTTAAAGTCAATTTTCTGGGTATTCAAAATTATGTTACACAAGTTTTTGTTAAACTACTATCCCTGAATTCTCAAAATATTTGAATTTTTCCATTATTGACCAAGATTAATAACAGAAGAAATTATTAACCACTAATAGAGAAATTGAACGTCTCTGTTGGCTAGAAGAAGCAATAATTTTCAACTTCACAGCTAGTAGTGGAAAAAAATATAAATAGCATTTTTGGTTAAACTAGGCAAGAACAGCATTCTCTTTCTACCGTTGGTTCCAGAACACTTTAAAGTAGCAGATTAACTATCAAGGAGAACCACAGAAACACACTTTTGGAGACAGAAATCATTTTTGGTATCAGCACCAATAAAATATTGGAAGAAATAAGTAGAACCGATAGAATGAGAGGTTTGACAAAAACACTGCTTTCTGAATGGGCATCTCAAAAGCTCATGGTAAAGAAGTAGATATAGTTTGGCTTAAAATTGACGAAATTGAAATTGACAAAATTGACAACTCTGTAATATCCGATAAACATTTGGTTGTTGAATGAATATTGCAATCCAATACTATACTCAAGGTACTGGTTGAATGCCAGTGGACACTGAAAACCACAGTATTCTGGAAGTTCCCTCTGACATAATGCCTCCAACAGTACTAAACTACGACCTGCCTTAAACCGTCCTAATTCCCAATAGAGATGGATGGGTTATCCGTAAAGATGAACTATTAAGAGGAGACAGCTGCTGGTATTCAGACGGCTCAGGCTCTGGTGCAGGTGTATACGGGCGCAGACCTAGGACAGAAATTTCAACCTCTCTAGGATCCTATGCAACCGTATTTCAGGTTGAAATGTACGCCATTGTTCTATGTCTGGAGAGATTGGAGCAAGCCAATCTCATACATAGAGCAATAAAAATTTTCTCCGACAGCCAAGCGGCTTTGAAAGCACTTAGCTCTCACCGTATAACGTCGAAATTGGTTTTAGACTGCCAAAAATACTCTCCTCAATAGGAGAACCCAATAAAGTATTGCTGGTCTGGATCCCTGGCCACTCTGGCATGGAAGGAAACGAGAAGGCAGACTATCGGATCAGAGCCTACAAGTGGCATCGCAATGTGTTTTGCCAAACAAACACTGAATACCTGGACAGCAAGAAGAGCTTTAGACTTCTGGCACAATTTACCAGGATTGATTCATTCAAAGGCTTTTATACATCCTCTGAAGAATGTCTCCAAACAAATGTTAGACTATAGCAGGCATGACCTACGTTGTCTAAGAGGCAACTGTCTGAATCATCATATGTTAAAACTTGGACTGTTGGAAGATCCGACTTGCCGTCTTTGTCTAGAAGATGATGAAACAGCAGAGCATATTATTTGTGCCTGCCCCGCCGCGGCTCGAATCAGGTATCTGATGTTTGGCAGGGTCTCTTTCTCACCCTCGGACATGAAATATCATTTACCAAAGAAACTAATCGGCTTTGTTAAAAAGCTGAATTTGTTTGGTGGAATCTGAATACGTGTGAGCCACAATACACTCTTGCGAGTCGCAGTGGAGGGCCTCATAGACCCACTCACCACACACCTAACCTAACCCACTTTTTTAAACAAACTCCATAATGTGGAATAGAAGAAAAAGCTTCCATTTAAATACTTGCGAGATGCATAGCACTACAAAATAATAGAACACAACAACTGAATGAAAAAGGAAAACTCATCTAAACTGAAACCTGCTGATATCTGAATAGAAGAAGCAGGCGCAAAAGATCTTCTTTGTAGCATTCACGTTTCACGTTTTATATTTTCATATCGACAGAAACAATTAGCAAAGAAACGCGAAAACAATGAAAATAATTCAAACTCATCGATCTGTAATATCAACTATACCAGAGGTGAAACCCTAAATGAGTTGGCCCTTTATTATTCTCGTATAGCTATAGGAATTTTTTCGAGTCCTAAGTATCTGTTGCACTCGAACAAAAATATTCAATTGCACGTTTTGTTGAAATAATTTTTTTCAAGTGTATCATTCGGCGTACCATTGTCTAGGCTAACAAAATGTCAGTAAGTGAGTAATCACGTCGAATCACATGCCTCATAATTCTACACAATATAGTTCCATTGTTCCAGATTTTAATGTGTTTTGTTGTGTGAACTACGACTATTGGACGACTTTCGTTATTTGTATGTTTTGTACTCGCAATAAGAATAAAATTACTACCATAAAGAGAATGTTAACCATTACACGAATACAGAGTAAATAAAAACTTGGTAATATTTACGTTGAATAAGTGGACGAAACCAAAAATTGAAGGAAATAAATAATGAATGGAGAGTACTAACAAAAATTAAAAGAAATAAATAATGAATGGAGAGTACTACTAATTCCGAAAAGTAGGCCATTTTAACCATTTCGAAGTTAGACTTACTCACAAAAGAAGAAGTTGAAAATAGATAAAAGGATTGTAAAATACACAGAAAAGCGTTAGGGAATGTAATCAATACTCTTAACTTCTACTTGGTATCAAGAGGCGTTTCATGGAGGAGGAATGCACAGGTTTTATTTTTCTAGAATATACCAGTATATTATATATATTATATAATATATTAGAGGTAGGAAAGGGTAGGATAGGGATTATTCTATTATTAAATTGTGCTTCATTATCCATCTTATCTATAAATATTATTTCAATCTAATTGTGAGAATAAAGGAAGGGCTTTCTTTTTTTCAACTTGTTCAAATACCATTACTAGACTTGGAAAGAATGTCATTCAATGGTACACAGACGGCTCAAAAGCAATAGGCGGAACTGGGATTGTTCGGGCCAGGAACCAAACACTCTGGAATCTTGGGAAAAACCCCAAGTATCTTTCAAGCGAAAATCCACGCCATAAGATAGTGCGCCCAGTTCAATATTGATAAAGGACACTGAAGACAAAGTACTATCATATTATCGGATAGCCAAGCAGCCATTAAAGTACTGAGTTCCAAAATGGTGTGGGATTGCCTAGGCAAACTCAATGTAATAATCGAGAGCAATGAATTCCAAGACACACTGAAATAGCAGATAAGCTAACAAAGAAGGGGACTGAAATACCTTTCTGGGGGCCTAAGCCTTTTGCAGAATCAGCCCCAATATATTATTGGAAGAAATAGGTGAAGCCGAGAAAAAGAGAAGATCTGGCCATTGGAAAGATCTAGTAGGGTTTATACAATCAAATATTCTTCTGGGTGACTACAACCTGTTGAGATCAAATGAATGCATAAGTCAAAGTAAAACTGCGCTAAGAGTTTTAACAGGGATCCCAACGGGACATTGTCGCCTGAATGGGCACCTGAAAAAGCTGAAGGGCGACGACCCAGCACTGTAGTGGAACGCGTTTGACGCGATAATTACAGTCAAGCAAGGTCGGACATGGTTAGTACTTGGATGGGTTACCATGACAGGAAAAACCATCGTATAGGGCCCGTACAGCCTGCAGCGAAACATTTTAGACTACTAGGGTGCACTTTAGACTACTAGGGTGAGTAGCATATCACAGCTCGCAGGCATTATACCAATGAGCACGAGATATAATGTAGATATGCCGTCTTTCGGAGGAGACGTAAAACCGAGGTCCCGAGTCCATGGATGTTGGGCTCGTTAAAGAACGCTACCACTAGTTGGAACACTAGTGGGTTCGCCAAAATTTCCGGTTAGGGGTGCTCCCGGCGTCGGTGATTAGCCTTAGTCGCAGAAATAGACCGACGTTAAATAACAGAATAAAAAAAAATATAAAAAAAAGCTCAAAATGGTAGAGGAAGAAGAATGTAGATTTTGTGGCATGGAAGAAAAAACCTCCATCCACATACTTTTAAACTGCACAGCACTTCAGTATCCTAGAGCACAGCACCTGGGAGACTACTGGATAGAAGAGGAACATTTACCTAAGGAGAAGAATCTACTAGTTTCTGAGAATCTCCTCAGGAACTAAGTAGTAGTGAGGAGGCACAATAGATCTTTTGGGTCTCAGTGAACGTCACCACAAATAAATAAATAAGTACAAATTTGTTCCAGTTTCGTGAAAATTATAAGATTTTCAATGTCCCCTGTAGCAGCGATTAGCTAGTTTTTGCCTTATTCTACTTGTTTTGCACATTAAACTCGATGGTGAAAGCGGATTCCATTTAAAATAATGAAGTCTACATGTTGCAAAAGAAATACAGCACTTGGGCGACCGATATCCAGAACGGTTCTATCGCTAGTTGGAACCTATTGTTATTTTGAATCAATGAGCATTAACAATAGACGAAACAGAATTTCAAATTAAAAATACTCCATATAATGCAAAAATTCGCCCCATTAGTGCGCCCTTGGCATAAAGAAATTACTTCTATAAATAGTTTAACTGATGGCATCTGACTTCATATCGAGGGGTAAGAACCAGAATGACGTAACAGAAAAAAATGCTAAAATGAGTTATCAGCACTAAGTTACTTCAAATTACATCAGAAACTTAGTAGCAGAACAACGTAACCGTAGGCTGGTGCCACGTGCTAACTCACGTTTGATGTAAAATTATTCCATTGTATTTCTTGAGGTGACAATATAATATTTTTGGCTCTCCTGAACATTTAACAAATTTCTGTTACGTCGTTCTGGTTCTTACCCCTCGATATGAAAGTATACATAAGAACAGCCATATACATTTATTATTAATCATAAAGCATAAGCAGGTTATATTGTCGGTGGTGTATTTAAAGATACTTTTCTTGCATATTTCACTAGTATTTACTTTATTTCTTGTATTGTATTTTTAGTAGTAGATACTACTATTTTTGATAGTGATCGAACATAGATTACTACAATCGTACTTATTTTAACAAAGATTCTGCTATAATTTTCCTGGAAACTATTACATTGGAATATTTTTCGAAAATCTAATTTAAAAGTTTCTAAGAAAAGCGACATGCAAAAGAAACAGTAGCAATTTTCTTTGTAGGAATAACAATGGAAGTTATGTCAAAAGTATTATACCAATTAGAAGCCAACAGCGGTAGACTGGCAGTCATAATCTGTCTAATTTTGACGTAATAGTTGGGGATCAGTTTTCTTTTCTAACCATTTTAGGTAGTTTTTTTAGAACAAGCTTAAAATTTGGTGATAATTTTGTTTTTGTAGGTTTACGTATGCCAGAATCTGAACTATTATTCCTGATAAATTACATAATCATCCAGTTGCAGCCTTTGTTGTTATTCAATGAAAATTTAATTGAAGGATTTGCAAACTTTCGATATACAATATTGATTTACTTATAAAGTAATTAAAATTGTTAATCAATAACTTAACCTAAATCTGCTTTCAAACTATGTCACTTGAAGTTATATAATTGAATACAGTAGTAATAAATTCCGCAAGAGAAATATAGCATTTATTACTCTATCGGTTCCACAAATTACATTTTCATCGACAGGAGTAAATTTTGGAAACTGAATTTAATTACCAAGTAACTAAGAAACATCATTTCCATTTATATTCTAGGATACAGTTACTCATAGTAGGTATATGTTTATAAGAGACAATGTAACAATCGAGAACAAAGCTTATTTAAAAAAGTATATAGAATAACTACCAGCTGTGGGTTTTCTCTTGTATCAATGATCTTGGTGTTGGGTTAAAACGAAATAAATTGGAATGGAGTTTACCAGCCGCGCGATATCGGTATACCTGTGACATATCCCATTACAGCCCCCAAGATTTCAATCTGTTAATATTCAAGAGCATCTAGATAAAAGGAATGGATATAGTAGTTATGAAAAAAGCTATTTCTATAAATATAGGCCCACAGATGCTGTTCCTGTCAATGGAATTAATTGAAGACAATTGAAACTAGTGCTTGGGAACATTCAACAAATCGAATCATTGAGTTTCATCACGATCCTTGTAAAATAAACATGGATACCGTAGAATTTGTCAAAAGTTATTTACTGAGGTTCTGTAAGCGACCCCTTTCTGCGACAGTTATCTTTGAGGAGTAGGCAGATTGAGATCACAAAATCGCACTGAACCTTATCCTCCGTAACCCACCTTTTCCTATCTCTTGATAATGACTTCAAAGCATGAGTTGAAAGGTAGAGAAAAGTATTTTTCTGAACGGGGTTTATCCAGTTTATGTTTGCCATCGTAGATCCCGCTTTTTTGTGCGTTTACTTAAATTTTATGCTACATACCCATTAAGAGGTACTGTGGATAGCTAATAATTAATCATGAGTGACTGACCAGCGTATGCTGGGTTAAGAAATGCCGTTATAGGAACACGAAAGCAGTCAGACGATCTAGATTGGCTTCTTAGTTCAAACGATCTTTCACTATTGAAGCAATTGCATAGTTTTACCAGCAGAGCAATAAAAACTGGATCATTCTTCATTAATTCATTTTTATTGTATATAAATCGTTATTATATAACGGCTTAAATAGTATTTCTTACTTTTTAGTTCGGTCTGCAATTTATTTTTTAGTTTTATGAATTATTAATTCATTATTTTCTACGAATAAGATCCAACGAAAGAGAATGTACTAATTAAAATACAAATTGAACAACAAATAAAGTTTATGATCCTAAAAATAATGAATAAAGTATACATGTCACTGCTACAGCTCGTACAAGATACAAGACAGTTGAAAGAAGCACATCCCAATCTAAATATATATTGTTGTCTCCTCTTATTTTATCCAAACATTCTCTCTGCGTTTGTGGCAGAGCAGGTGTATGTCAGACTAATAAGTCATTTTACGGGTATCTGACTGGGTGGTAGACCTGAACTAATTTTCATCCTCTGATATCTGACACATTGATTTGCTGCTTCATGTTAAACATATACAACCTAATTCACCAGCCAATGTTTAGCACCGAATTGTACACGAAATATTACACTTAGGTAATTGTTTCCCAGTCACTAGCTTCAAATATTTATTTTAACCTTACACAAAAATATTCTCATTGCGGAGGGTAATTAGCGATTAATTAACTGTTTGTAAACAGTCAACGATCTTGTTTTCTCGTCTCGGGGGCTCATGTAACTGACAGTTGCGGAAAAACCATAGACGGTAATAACGGAAAATTGTATACTGGGCTGTATTAGCCGCTGTTGAAATATTTTTGAAAATATCGGTCGAAACAAGCAACAACAAGCATGTTTGTATGAATATGACAGTTTTTAACACATAATAGAGTGAGTTTTAAGTATGCAACGTCTCGATTATCTTAGAAATTAATATCTTTATAGATTGGTGTGCGAGTGAGGTGACTAATCTATTCTAGCCTATATTATTGAGTTTGCCCACACCACTTTTAAACTGATTACACAAGAACTCTGTGCTTTAATGGCTACTTGACAATCGGACATTAAGATAATCCTTTGCCTTCTATACCACTTATCAATATTGAACTGGGCACACTTTCCACTGGCGTGAATTTCATTTCCGCTTGAAAGATACTTGCGATTTTTCCCAAGCTTTCGGAGTGCTGCGTTCCTGGCCTGCACACTCCTATCCCAGTTCCTTCTATTGCTTTTAAGCCGTCTGTTTACCATTGAGTGGCATTATTTCCAAGACTGGTCATGGTATTTGGATCCCATTTCCTTTTGTTGCTCAATTTTGTTACGAATTTCTGTGAAAAGTTATACTTTCTCATCGTAATCTGATTTCTAAGAAGTGGAAAGGTGGATTTTTCAATGATTTCCTCTCTACTTAGTCTGTTTCTTGTTCTCTCTTCCACACCCCCCACCACCATGATATATATGGAAGTTTGGAGAGGTTCTCTCGTCGTCAAAAGGCTAGTTCTACTACTCCACAGAATGGCTCTATAAGTGATAATTTGTATCACTTTGGCAGTGTACATCCATCCCATGATTTTTAGGATACAGCCCTAATTTCTACCTGCCAGATACCTGCACACCGTTAAAGCCATTTTTACTTTGTATTTAATCACCTTTTCGTGATTATTCCACAGGTGTTTACTGTCTAGAGTCAAACCTAGATACTTGACTGATTCTCTCCATTCAACCTCGCCTCTATCAAGTTTAATAGTTTTAAGGTTGAATTTTCTGCTCTTAGTGAAGGCCACATACAATACATACTTAGCTCGCCACCTGTTCACGACCGAACCCTTTGATTTTAACGACTGTACTCGAAACCTACAACAACCTCGCGCACATACCAAGCTCGGAAAATGTTCGAGAACAGCTCGCGAGCTTGATCTGAATGATTACAGTGAACTGAAGTTGGATAGCTCTAAAGCAGGAGAAGAACACTCGATTAGAAAATAAGGTTATCACATCAGTTTTTTGGGATGGGGAAGAGATTTTGTTTCCAGAGAGCTGACAGAATCTCTTTATAGAGATGAGATTATATTAAACAATAATTTTACATTTGTTTTTTATTCTATTGCTAGAACTTTTCAACAAGCCTGTACTTTTACATATAGACTCTTGCCTATTACTTTGAATTAATTGATTAAACTCAATTAAATATAAATATACAAAAAATATACCTGTAACTGTAGACTAGCCCGCTGTAGATTGAAACATACCTGAAATAGAGGAAAAATGTGAATTTCATTATAAAAAATTGAAAATATTTTTGACACCCTAAATTCATCTTCAGCTGAATCGGCATAATATCATTTCACCAACAAAGAAGGGAATTTAAATTTTTTTTTTGATTAATATTTTCATTGATCATTATTTATTCGAGTTTTCTCCGAAGACCGTAGGTAGATTTTTATTAGGGTCGAGCTGTCTACCGTTATTGACACTCATTGAGGAAGATTACTTTTCAGAATTTCACTTACCCGAGTATTGTTTCGTTAACGTGTAATGTTCCTCGCCCTCACAACTAATTATTAACTGGTTGAATGTGGAGCTGAAGAAGGTTTACCTGAATTGAATGGGAGACAACTCGGACATGACCCTTATTAATTGTTTGTACGAATAAACATAGTCTATAGTGGTTAATTTCAGATTAACGTAAGCTCTTTTCGTATTTAAAAATTATTATAACCTTTAATAAGGAGCACTAATATTAAACCAAGTATTTAATGTCAGTAAATCAGAGGGAAAGAATATTCTTAGAGGAAGTATTTTGTTAAATAACCTTGTATAGACGGCTTAGAAACAGACTTTGGCCAAAAATACTATTTTTCTTCCTTATATCCACATATCAGTAGGTCGTTACGTTCACAAATAGCCATTCCAGTATTTCTTTCTAATTGGAAATGTCGCCATAGAAAAATAAACATGTTAGGACAGAGTTAGCCTCATTAAAATTCCAATTCATTTCATTATTTAACCACACTCGAGTTGAAATTTGTCAACTGTAACTATAGAGTTGGGATCGGTTTTTAATAATTGCTTTCAATTGGCTTTGTTTTGTAAAACATAATATTCTTCTTACTTATTTAAATGCAAAAAAGTTATTAGAAATACCATATTTTACGATAAATCATAAGAACGAATGGTTCATAATTTCAAGAGTGAAATTCCGTACCTTGGGGGATTCAATCGTATTTGCGCCGAAACTACAAGGAGAACCAACAGGAATGTGCCCTGGTGGATTTGACTATGTAGATTCGAGGGCGAAAATAAGGAAGCTCTTCAATAGGACAATCAAAGAAATATTTATTAGCAGTTCTATAGGATTTCGGTGTGCTTTGTATACACTTTTGATCCTTTTTAATTACACTATTGTCAATATTATCCTAGTAAAACTAGTTAATACGAATAAGTGAACATAACAAATAAGACTAATAGCTATAGATAAACAGATTGAATAAATAATTTATTAGCATTTCCAGTATAATAAATTAGCAAATATTCATCGTTGAACTAATCACATTAAAGAGAAAATAATTGGATTAACTATTTCAAAAGTTTGCTACTAATGATAATTATTAACTTTGTTAGTTTCGACAAAACAAACACATGTTTTTTACGATAAAATCACTTTGGAAAAACTTGATGTAGTAATAATGTCATGATATTTACTTAATCCTCTCAGCACAAATTACAAATTAAAACGGATTTCGTTACATTCATAGTTAAACGTAATGAAGTATTGACATAGCCCTCTTTCTTTTATATAATCAATTGAATAAATGTATGTAAAGCTAATTCAACGAGCCCTTTAGGTGCTTACCCATTAAATACACTCCTCTGTTAAATCCACCCTTTCTAAAAATTCAAGCAAAATTTAACGGAATGCAAGTCGCGTGTTCGAAATAGAGTTAAAGAATCGAGTGATGGAAAAATACTAATTGACATTTCATTAATTTGTTAATTGTAGATTCACTTTAGAACGTTTGTACTGATTGTACTATGGTACATAATAATACAATTTTAGTTATCAAAATAAGTATCATTAGATCTTCATTCCAATACTTTAAAGTACAAAAGTATGTTGCAGTATTTTTTCAAATGATTATTAAAATGAAATAACTGCTTGGTCTGTAGATTATGAACTGATATAAATGGAAATGAAAATATTAATAACAATCAATATATATATCCGTTAGAACTCTATGCCACTCAATACCATTAAAACAATCCACGAGGATTGTAAACAGCTTTAAGTCTAAATATAAAACCATATAATTAAAACATGGGTTACATTAATACATAGTTAATTCAGTGGAAGATCTCAAACTACTTCTCAACTTTGAACATTGGAGGTACAAAGTAAATCCAAAGCATAAACGTCAGATGATCTATCTGATCCATAAAGCTAAACTTCATATTTATTAGGTTAAGGTTAGTATTTATTTTCAGAATTCCCTGAGAAAGAAGGTGCAATGCAAATATGAAATTTAACGCGAGAACGCTTGAAAACAGAAGGAGAAAGCTAGATTGTTCGAGTGAAAATAACTTACATAAGTAATAAATTGAAGCAAGCATAAAATAAATATGAGGCTTATGCGCTTCTAAGAGTCTCTCCACTACGATATTTGCAGATCTATTGTGTGTTTCCTCTTATTATTTCAAAGTTCCTTGTCCAGACCCGTGCATATTACTAGGCTTGGAATACCAAAACTAAAGTCCTCCATATATTGGGGTTTTTCCTTCCCTATCGTCGAAAACCTGAACTTAGACAAGCCTTCGCAGTAACACGGCACATGTGCACAGGTTTCCTCATCTTCTTGGCAAAACCTGCATATTATGGTTCAGTCTACAGTGCCCTATCAGGATCCTGATTGTTCTCCTACTCTGGCTCAGTAGGTTAGGGTTCTTTGATGAAGTCTTCGGCCTGCCTCATTCTTTGTGCCTTGTTCCACCATTCTCGATACTGCTTTTTATCCATGTACTGCTATTTGTTTTTATTGCACCGCTTTCGCTATTCCACAGAAAGGTTCTGGCCCAACGGGAACTCATCGTGCCCCTTTTCAGTCTAGTGAGTCTACCTCTCCATTGCCGTTGTGATCTAAATGGCTTGGTAGGTACCCAGGCTATGGAAAATCCATTGACTGCCCAGTTGTAGCGTCTCCAAGCAGAGCCAAACGAGTTTGGAACTTATCTGAATGGAACTGATTGCGTTTATAACCACGTAGCTCTCGGAATATATGGCAATGATATTTTCCTTGAACTGTTGCCCTAATAGCTCTCCTGTACTCTGCTGTATTGCTGCAACTTCTCACGTTAGACTAAGCATAGTGAGACTCTTGTCTTTGGCTAGGCTATATATTCCTGCTCTTACTTACACCTTACTCGGTTTTTGGAGCCATCTGTGTAGCAGGCTATAATCTCTGCATTAATTGGAGGTCCTTCCTTCCATGCTCCTCTGTCTGTTATGACTGTTTTGAAGTTTTTCCCAAGGCTTCACTTGGGAATCATCTCGTCCGACAGCATTCCCATTATGAGGTTGATTTCCAACTCTTTGTATAGCTCGTTATACACCTAACCGTGTAGTATACTGATGGATACTTGCCCTCTAGTCAATCTATTAGTAATTTTCCCTTGTATGTAGACATGAAGTGGCAGCAGGTTTAGCAAGACACCTTAGCTAGCTTGGCTTTGTATGCAGCTCGGCTTTTATATGCAGGTTTTCTTTTGGATCGCACCAGCCTGCTACCATACCACATACCACCGAGCAGTATGCTATTATGGGAATGATGACTCTGGTATATAAACATACGATCAGTTTTGGTGATAGACTCCATTTCATTCCGCATGTTCTTCGGTACAGATTGAGGACTATTGAACCCTTTTGTATTATTTTCTGTAGGTGTTGATTCCATGTTAACTTGTGGTTAAATAAGACTCCCAATTACTTTGGTTCTTTTGCAATTTGAATTTCTACCCTATTAAGAAATGGTAACAGTCCTCTCAGTAATTTTTTATTGGTAAAAACAACTATAATGATTTTGCGAGAGTTTCCATTAGTTTCTCCTCTTAGCACCACTTGTTGATTATGTTCAGGGCTGATTGTAACTTCAGTTGAAAGAAACAATGCATAATGTTTCTGAGTAATGATAAAATATGATCCACATCACACAGAGTACTTATGTAAAAATGTTAGCAAAATTATTTGTTTACACAATAAAGAGTAATTAACAAAACCAAGTTCTAGAAATTATGGATAAGGTAGCTATTTATTTTTATTACCATCTTGATATTGAATTACTAAATTGCTCCATTATTTCATTAATTTTCGACACACACACACACACACACAAAACAAAAAAGAACAGATTGACAGAGGTTGTATTGAGAGATTTTTGTTTGTTTGTGATGTTCAATTTCATTAAATAAACACTTCATAGTGGAAAAATTTGGACGGAAAGTTTCGATTCAAGGGAAACTCAATCACAAATTAAATAAGTTTCGTTTGAAAAAGAAGTTTACATTTGAAGAAAGAGGTAGATAAGGAAAAGTCAAAACACAAATATAACTCATAAATAAGTTTTAGCCGTTTGTTCATTATACAAAAGGAGTCTGTTGAAAGCACGCTTTTTCATTTGTTGTGAATTAATTTGAATATTCTCAATGAAAAACAAAAGCTATATAAAAAATCAATAAATTTCATGAGTTATTTATTTACAAATTCGTAGGTCTACTGCTAGAGCACGCTTGAGATAATTTGAAAACACAAAATTTAACTCAATAAGGAACATAATAACAATCACTTCGCTGAAAATGTAAAGTATTTTGATGCACTCTTGCTTGGCCTAAAAGAAGAATAGAAGATTCTGACACTGCTGCACTAACAACAATTTACAGCTTGTCTGCTTTGACGAATTCCAACAGCTGGAGTCTCATGTATAGTTATCTTTAAAAAGCCGCACCAAAGTGTACATCTGCAAACGTATGCGTCTATTCCAGCTATAGCCTATTTGTAAATGATGGATAGCAGTGTTTATGGCAATTGAAAAACGTTTTTCTACAGGCTCACTCATAACAGAAAAATTCAATTATACACGATCTAATCTCAGATAACAAAACTGATAGTTTGCTATGTTAGAAATTGATGGGTCTATTCTGCCCACTACTGGGACTAGCAAGAGTTTATAGTGGGGCTTTCACTGTGTTCACCTCGACTAGAACACTACACTATGCCCATCCAAAATCCAATATTATAAAATGTAAATTAGGATTCAACAACTACGACTCAAAACTCAACCTCAAAACCATAAAACTTGATGGGAACGAGATTGAATGGAGACAAGAAGTCAAGTATCTAGGTTTGACTCTAGACATTGAACTCCTGTGGAACAAACACAAAAAGGAGATTACATACAAGGCAAAAATAGCTATAATGGTGTGCAGGAATCTGGCAGGAAGAAACTGGGGTCGTAACCCAAAAATCCTAAGCTGGGATGTACACTGCCATAGTGAGACCAATCATCACTTATGGAGCCATTGCGTGTAGTAGAACTAGCCTATTGAAGACGAGAGAAAACCTCTCCAAAATTCAAAGTCTAGCCTGTATATGCATTACAGAAACAATAAGAACATGCCCAACGGCAGCCATGGAAGAGATTCTCAACCTCACCCCTCTACATATGGCGGGGGAAAGTGTTGCAGAAAGAACAAGATACAGACTAAGTAGAGAGGGAGTCATTAAAAAAACCACCTCCCCACTTCTTAGAAATCAGACAAGACAAGACGGCATGATGAAAAAGTATAAATTTTCAAAGAAAATCGTTTCGGAATTGCAACAAAAAGGAATGGGATCCAAATACCATCACCAGACTTGGAAAGAGTGCCATTCAATGGTACACAGACGGCTCAAAAGCAATAGAAGGAACTGGGATAGGAGTGTTCGGACCAGGAACCAAACACTCTGAAAGCTTGGGAAGAATCCCAAGTATCTTTCAAGCGGAAATCCACGCCATAAGAAAGTGCGCCCAGCTCAATATTGATAAAGGATACAGAAGACAAAAGATTATCATAATGTCGGATAGTCAAGCAGCCATTAAGGCACTGAGCTCTTGTGTAATCAGTTCCAAAATGGTGTGGGAATTTCTAGACAAACTCAAGGAACTAGGCGAGAACAATATAGTCACCCTATATGGATTCCAGGACACACTGGAATAGAAGGAAATGAAATAGTAGATGAACCTTTCTGTGGGCCTGAATCCTTTTGCGGAATCAGCCCCAATGTAATATTGGAAAAAATAGATGAAGATGATAAGAAGAGAAGATCTGACTATTGGAAAGATCTAGTAGGGCTTATACAATCAAAGACTCTTCTGGGTGACTACAACCTGTTGAGATCAAATTAATGCATAAGAAAAAAGTAAAACTGCGCTAAGAGTTTTAACAGGGATCCTAACGGGACATTGTCGCCTGAATGGGCACCTGAAAAAGCTCAAAATAGTGGAGGAAGAAGAATGCAGACTTTGTGGCATGGAAGAAGAAACCTCCATCCACATACTTTTCAACTGCACAGAACTCCAGAATCCCTTATTACAGAACCTTGGAGATTACTGGATAGAAGAGGAACATTTACCTACGTTGAAGCCTGTTGAAAACTGTGATATCCTAAAATTCCTCCGGAAAATAGGACTAAAGGAGCTACTAGTTTGTGAGACTCTCCTCAGAAACTAAGTAGAAGTGAGGGTGCACAATAGATCTTTTAGGTCTCAGTGAATGTCACCCCAAAATACATACATACATACAACAACTACGACTAACAATAAGATTTTGTGGCGCAAATGTTCTCGTTTCTTCCATCATTCTATTTCAATTACGATTTTCGGGTACCTCTACTAAATTTGAGCTATGAATCATTTTGCAATGGATTATACCGTTATATCTCCAGAAAAAATAGATGATCGATTGTTCAAAAAATATTTTAAAAATTTTCACTATAATTATTATAATGGATCTCAATGTAAAGTCGAAAAATGTATTGCTTATTTTGAAAGATCATATTATTTAATACCATAGTTTTCATACAATAAAGTAAGAAACGTGAGAAGCATGGCTATCATCAGCAATTCCACGATTTGACTTTTTCTCATTTATGTACCTCGCACGGTTGTAATTTTTCAATTGTGTGTTCAAAACGACTTCCATATCGGCAGATTTTTATACCTCGTCTTTTCGAAACGTTGCTCTATATTCTTTTTTATAAAGGCAAAAACTAGCTCTAGAACGAATTAAATGATTTAAAGCTCTACTTCGCTCTTTGAGAAATACAGACAGTAGAAAGATGTAGTATGAATCACACTCACGTTTACTTTAAGTCTAAGTTAATATGTTTTCTGAAAATCCCAGTTATTTATTACAAAGCAAATTGGTAATTAAAAAGGAATTGCTTATATGTTTCTCGTGGAGTACATAAATAAAGTGGAATATGGCTCTTGCTCTTTATTGTGTCGATTCTCAGAAAGGTAACTTAATTTTACGTTTGTATTAATCACGAATTTATTTGAGAAGATAGTGAACATGTAGCAACAACAAGGTACTTCATTTATAGCAAAGTAGTTTTCGCCCGCAACTTCGCTAATGTTATTGTCCTCAAATACGTACTGAAGACCATCGGATATTAAATAGTCATAAGATCAAACGAAGTGATTATCGATTTTGATTATATGAAGGCCTTGTCGAAATAAATAAAAGTATATTATACACCAAGGTGGTGAAGATGCGAGGAGCTTTGCCCCGAGTGGAATAAGGTGCGATGCACAAGGACTCAGACGGAAGCACTTTGGAGTGGAAATAACACAACCATCACAATTACTGAAGATTCCTCCAGATAAACTGGTGGCCTATATATAAGATACGAAGCTTCTGGAATGGGAGTAGGTTATAGATAACATGGGTAATGGTACAAAGATTCAGTTCAAGTGCCTGGGCTGTTGAGCCTAACCCAAACGTATGAATGAAGGTGCGAGGCTTATAAATGTCTTCACCACCATGGTGTATATACAATTTTTTCCACTACTAGCCAAATTTAAGGCAAAAATTAGAAATATGTAATTCACAAGCGCACCGCGAGAAGCGTTTACCCCGTTGTCAGACTGACAAGTACACTGTCAGTTTTCGATGTATTATTATGAACGTACTAGTTATGTTATCAGTCATTTTTGGTTGAGTGCGAATTTTAAGCTGATGACATTTTTATTCAAATAATTCCATCTTGATAGATAATTCCAAGCAGCAAATATGTTAAAGACAATCTTCTGGGTATATAAAATTATGTTGCACAAGTTTTTGTTGAACTTCCATCCCTGAATTCTCAAAATATTTGAATTTGTCCATTATTGACCTAGGTTAATAATAGAAAAAATCATCAACCACTAATAGAGAAATTCAACTCCTCAGTTGGCTAGAAGAAGCAACTTCTCAGCTAGTAGCGGAAAAATAATATTTTGTAGTTTTAAGTCTATTCAAGTCATGTAAAGATATTTTGCCACTACCTTATTGTCCCCAATTTTGAAATGTTTTTCACAAAAATTTTTAATTTCTTTAAATGAAAATTAGCATATGCGAACCATTAGAAATTTAAATGCTCATCGATTTCGTGTCAGGATAAACGTTTGTAAGAGATGCCAGTCTTAAACCCCTCTTTACGTTGTCGGTTGCATAGTAAAACTTATTGTTTCTCATGGTCGTAGGAAATTTGACCCACTTGTAAATAGATTTCACATGCTGCTCAAACTCGTCAAATTGTGCATAATGTATTCAAATTTAAGATTTACCATAGTGAGATATCACAAAAAATATCTTTTTTTTCTTCTAATTCTATTGTAATATAACGAAAACTTTGTTGAAAAGATAACAAAAGACTTATTCGTGTTCGCGTAATTTTTTATTTTTCAGAGTGACTTGATCTAATAACAATGAAAAAAAATCGATATACTACACTGCTGCAAATGCAAATGTTTGGGTAAAAATGCAATAAGTAACTGAAAAAGAAAACTTCATTATACATACAATTTTCTGAATATTGTACGTGGTGCAGGTTCGTGCCATTCATTAGCAGAGAATCTCATCAATCATTTCTGTCCACTATTTTTAGTACAATGAAAGTATAAATGAGTATTTACCGTTATTTTTATGTCAGAATTTTATTTATATTTCTGGTGCTGATGCGACCTTATAAATAATGCATCAGTTTTCGATAATAATAAAACCATCAATTCACATATGGTTGTAAAAATAAAAGCTATAAATATAGTAAAATTGAGGTATAATTTTTAGATGCGCCTATGGTACCGTTTATTCTGTGATAGCTTCGTAGATTTTGAGAAATCTCCAAGTGCCTTTCGAAGATAACAAACTCAGATATTCTCAAACGCTTTACGCGAGGTTTTGTCGTCTTATTGCTCCGGAACTATCTTCTGCTCGGAAATTTGTGCAATTTTTTTATTTTTTTTATTTGTTAGTGAATTTAAGTTACCGTGGAGACATTTTCAATTTAAATTTCATAAAGTTGTAGAAAATGTAGACCTGTTAATTATATTTAAAACAAAATGAGTAGCTTCAATCCTAAATTGACTTATTAGTTGATGATCAATAAAATCAGTCGGTTTAACAAATATATTTTTCTGTAATTGATATACAGTTATTTATGGAGACCAGTATAAACAGAAAAAATCCTTTGATCTACCGATTCAGTAAATTGATGAGGTAATAAAGGAATCTTACAAATTCGGTTTCTTCATAATTTAAAACGACTAATTAGCATTGTCACTAGACACAAACTTTTTCGACTTTGAAATGAAATATATGGTCAGGGATGCCTTAATTTTTAATTAAATCTTGGCTTGACACTTTACAGTGGAAACTCTTTCCCATTAGTCAGGAGTGGACTAAGGGAAAAAGTATGTCAATTGCTCATTGAAATACCCCGCATCAATCCAGTCAAATTTGATGACATTTTCAGAGAGCATACAGTAAATTCTGTTGATCAATAATAATCATAATCATCAGTTTGTTCAGAAATGCCCTAGTTTTTATTCACGGCACTTTGAAGTTGACAGGAAGATGTCATGCTCTTATCTCACGTTCATTATTCGAAATGCCGAAAGAGTTCTTTTTCTAGAAAAATGTGTTTTATCCAATCATGTTTTTAGATTTTTGTTTGCCTAAAAGCATGCCATAAACAATAAGATATTTTAGTATAATCAATTTTTTATGATATCAAAACACGAACAGAACTTGTACAGAGGCCACTGTTTGCACTTTACCTAATATCCCCACTTGCCAAGTATTCTGGTATTTGGCCATACTTGGTCCAATTATAGACCCATAATTTTACTCTGATTTCATTCCTTGAAACCCTGCAAGACTATCCTAAGCTCTTTTTGTTCATCACTAGGAACTTAGATAGTAAGATCTACAGAATTAAACTCAAACCCCAATTACACCCATGTGTTGCTTGGAACAAGCAAGCTATTATAGTAGTTAATAAGCAAACAAAAATGTTTTAAAAGAGAGGTTGTCCTAGGTACCTATAGGATTTAGTTTTGTGGTCTAAAAATAAAATAAATTTTTTTTTTTTTTTTTTTTTTTTTTTTATTATCCGCATCGACCTATAAGGTCATTAGCGGTTACACAGTGTAATACATATTATATATATATATATATATATATATATATAAGAAACAAAAAATTCAAAATTTACAAATAAATATTCAAGTTAACTTCAATTATATGATAAATGAAAACACTTTGTATTATTATATGTACCTACAGTTTAAAATAAAATTTTTATTAATACCTGTCTCATTTTTTAATACCGATAAAATATCTTCAGGGGATAACAGAGCTCGAAATTGATGTTTCCATGCCCCTGGATATATATGAAAACAGTGTGAGACTTGGCATGACAATTGGTGTCATCAAAAACATCAAAGTATGTAAAAAATGTGGCTGTTCCATCAAAAGAGTAACCAGCAAATTTCGCTATCGAAAGCAGAGCCTTATATTCAAATCAGATACTGCAACATACCTACTTTTTTTAAGGAGCCGTTCCTTCGCCGGCACCACCTCAGCCTTCTGGGCTTATTGTGGATACTCCTAGTGTTTGGACTACAGCCTATTCAGCCAATCCGTTCCCTATGTATTAGCTCATACAGGTTTTTTGCTGGTTGATTGTAGAAGTCTTCTGGAGTCATTTGGGGTCTACCATACAGTTTCTGCCTCCTGTGGTCCAGCGTCTCACAGTTGCATGGCATATGCAGAGCTGTTTCGGTATCCTTTTTGCATCTTCTGCATGTAAGGTCTCCGTTATACAGTCCTATTTTGTTCAGGTGCTCCTTTGTGGGAAAGTGTTCCGTAAGTAACTCCGTTATGGTGTGTAGTTTGCTACTGCTCATTAAGAGCACTTCTTTCGCTACATTTTCTGATGGTTTTATGAATTTCTTCTCATGTATTTTCCTGGGCGTATTCTTCCAGTGTTTATTGTGTTGTTCTTTTACCCACCATTTTAACCATGACCTAGTTGAGCATCTGGGAATGCCCAGAGCTGGTTCGGGTCTGTTCATCAGGGTTGACTATCCCGCTCTAGCAAGTTCGTCAGCATTTTCATTGCCAGCGAATCCTTTGTGACCTGGGACCCACTCCAGTGTTACACTGTTCCGAGTCGCCAGTCTTCTAAGTTCTTCGCCGCGTTCCCATACCAGCCAAGATGTTACCTTAGAGCTCTGAAGTGCTTTAAGAGTCACATACCTAATTTACTTAGAAAATTAATTGAACACACAGACAAATTTGGAGCATGGCATTAAAGCGTGCATGAAATGTGGCCGTTCTACGAAAAGAACAAAACCACTCACTATCTACCAACAAGAAGAGTTAAAATTGATAAAATAAATATTGTTGATTAATTTTGAAGTGACTATAACCTACCAATAATTTTTATTTGTTATTATTTGTATGTTTATCCCAAGGGAAGAAGATATAAAATAAAATGTGCACCCTATATCAGCTTGTATCTCACACAATAACAAGGTTACAGAAAAATTGTATTCTGGTTTTTAAATTTTCCCCAACCATCTACCATTCCTCTAATTTACAGCACTTATTTACGCGATTCCCTGTATATTGTACAAACTTCTGTTTATTATCAGCCCTAGTTATGTGTACAAGTTGTTTGTGTTTAGTTGTTTTTCTACAAGAGCTCTTAGAATTTACGACAAGTATAAAAAAGCTTTTACGTTTTTCTTAGTTTTCTTTTATGGACTATGTGCATAGTCCAGATAGAATTAGACTTCTTCACTCACCAAAATTAAATTGGAGCATCACCAATTAAATTGTCAATGCTCCATACTAAACACTTACTTAACTAAGTTGAAACTAGAGAAATTGTTTAATTATGATTTGTCAGAGAAAGTTGAGTAGATATAAATGCGCGTCCACAATATGCCGCGATTTGCCGTTGGCAATATTAATTGGCAAAGCCAGCGACTTTAAAAACGTCTACATCTGTGTTGGCATTCATTCATTTTAGTTAACTGGCAAATAGTCTTAATCATAAACTGAAGCCTTCAGAGGCCAGTTGGTTGGCTTGTCCCACTCTCCGTTCTCTTTGAAGTGTCGGTCTCCTTTTCGGAAACGCGATACCTTGAGAAAAATAACCGAATGGTCATCCTTTGGGTGCACAGCCACAGCTGTCGTTACTACGACCTTCAATTCACTTGCTTTTTTCATTCAATAAAACCCTGAAACCCTATAACAGTGTAGAATCAAAATTTGTGCAATATCCAACGAAGGACAATTTTAACTTCAACAGTAAAATCATGCTGGAACAAAACATGACCGAGATTGGAATACATGGAGTCCGATCTCTTTACATAGTCTCCATGGATTATTCATTTAAATTCAAAAAAGAAGTCATGACGGTAGAGCGAATTGCGCAGCATTGAAAATGATGTATCACTTCAGCCACTATACTACTTAACATTTTTCATGGGCCAGCTACTCGCTCCAGGGGTTAAGAGACGTAGGTTGAATTTATTATTTTGGCTATCTGTCTCCCTCTCCCTTTTTTATCTTGTTGAAAACAAAAAAGACAGGTGTTACTGAATTAATATCCAAATGTTTCTCACAAATATTATTGTATAAAAGACAGAAATCCTAGATCTGCCTCTGAGTATATGTCACTTTCTGTACTATTATAAAAAGTATATAACGAGATTGATTGTTTTTTTTAGTAGATGCTTAGTTTTAGTTTGAATTTATCAAAGTCGACCCTGCTTCTTTTGATGAATGTACGATACATGCATTTTTAAAAGAAATATCACATACTTTTAATATTCCTTATGTTTATACGCCTATTAATAGGTTGTATTTTGTATTTAACTCTTCTATTTATACATCCAAATGGAAGATTACAGTCGAAAGATTTAAACTGTGTGAACAACTCGGATATTTTGAAAACCATAAATTGTTCAAATTTATTAATACGAATTTAAAAGCTTTCACATAAAACCACCTTTATCACACTGATTGTTATTAATGAAGTTTTAAACGTCTCCGAGAACGTGGTTTAATTTTTGAGGTCGGATTTGACTATTAAAATTTATTGTTTTCAAAAAAAGCTGGAAAGAAATTAAAATACCACCCACATCATTTCATTTCGAATAATGCTTCTATATTCCAAGGAATAGGTGCTTAGCAATTGAACAACACATATTGGTACAATTTATTAGTATTTTGGTACAAATGTCGGTTAGCAGAAATCACTTGCAAAAAATGTTATTCCACAAATTTATTTTAATAAAAAAACCGATTTATTCAAAAAAATTGACATCTGATATTTGTATTATACGTTCTGGACCATGCTGAACTTTTTATAAAAAATAATAAAACAATAAAAATGTTTCCTATACTTCTTCAGACAATAGTATTTCGTGGCTGACTTCAATAGTAATAATTTTCCAAAAGGCAAGAGCTTAAATGTTGTGGTACACCACTGTATTTTTCATGATAAATTTGAAAGATTCAGTATATATTATGTATATCTTACTTTTATAACTTTTATGTATAATGTAGGTATAACTCTGCGATGAGTTGATAGTTAAGGACTGCTAAAGCTTTTCCTATACATGTGTGATACACAACTGTTTTTGGCCTACCAAATAACCTAAAAATAGAAAATATAACAAAAAACTTTGACATACACTGACGTCTAATTAAAAAATTCACGTGAAACTTCAAATTCTTCAAGTAACAGATGAAAAATCGTCGAGTTGTGAATTTTCTGCCCTATTTTTGGTCTTCAGATAATTGATTTTCCGATGAGGTAGGTGAAAAATTTGTATTTTAATACGTTTCTCATTCAGATAACAGCGAAGTAAATGTGACATTAAGTTAGTAAAAGCAGATATGTGTCAAAGGTCGATACGAGGATCTGTATTTGACTTAGAAGTTTTTACTTTTTATTATATGGATTACTTTACGTAGGTACATTGGTTGCCTGAGCTTTGGCGTTAGGTTAATTATTTTTGTAATTGAGTTTCATGGAAGAAACTCCAAGTATTTAATTAAATTTAAGAACAAAGCATTTGAGAAACAAAAAAATGGATGCTAATATCTTTATGTAGAATCGTTCTGTAAAACATTTTCTTTAGTAACTGATTTTTCCTAATTTAAACTTTCTATTTTTTCCCAACACATTTCTGTTGAGCGAAACTTGACAAGGAATTTCAAGTAAATATTTTTTAATTTAAAATTACATAAAAAAAGTAAATTATCAGTTCATGCTATATGATAGATTTAATTACACACATCCCAGGGTAGTAATTTTCCAATAAATTTCAGTGTATGTTATAACTCGCCTCACAAATAAAAATTTTAAAATATGCATCAGGTATTTCAGCAGCGTATGCTTTCTGATGTTTGCGAGTAAGTACATCACATCAGTTCTGGTGATTTTTCCTCCTGGCATACTCAAGTAGTAAGAAAACGTTTTGACGCTTAATAATTTACAGTGTGTGAGATGGCGTCATAAAAATTTAAACGAACTACCTGTATGTGCCCGGTTTACTAGTTTTATAATAGAGTTTTGCATTGTATATTGTCGAAACCTCCAACAAGGAACCCACTGTTTGGTGATCGAAAGTCCAAAGAAACAACAAAACTGATTTTTCTTATTTAAATTGATATAATATTAAGTTTCCTGCAACGAGATAAAGTACACATAAATATTGCTCAGGTTTAAACAGGACCGAGTCCAATACAATACAATCACGAAGGTGAGACAAGTGGATATGCATTTTACAAACTCATTTTAAACTGTTTAAGGTTCGATTGAAAATCGCAATACCAATAATTACCAGGGAGATCATAAACTCTGGAAACACCTAAATACCTACGTCTAAAAATAGATTGTTTGTGAAAACGTAATTTTTGAATTCAATTTTCTACTATCTCACCACGTACTTTACATAAGGAAGTATCAAGATGGTATCCCAATTCCCACAATCTAAATGGTATGGACGACCAAATCTGGTTTCTACAGGACAGTGCTCCACCTCAGTACGTACTTTTTAAAACGTGACATACCCTAAGAGCGCTTTCAGACGAGACACTTGTGGCCGGCTACTAGTGTCTGAAAACAATCGCGCGGCTAAAAATACATTATTATAAATAGAAGCATTCACACGAGTCACAGATAAGGAATACGTGTCCGGCCTATTTATATTAATGTATTTTTAGCCGCGCGATTCTTCTCAGACACTAGTAGCTGACCACTAAGTGTCTAGTCTGAAAGCGCTCTAACAGGCAGATTGTTAGACATGGTTCACCAGAACCCTGACTAAGCGATGTTCGATTTATTAATTTTGAGGCTATTTGAAGAGGTTTGCATGAATAGGCTTATCCGGCTTATCCGGTTCATGCTGCTAAACTTTCAATTTATAGTTGAAATTGATTTTTTTGTTAAAAGTTGAGCAATCCT
>CAJUYG010002921.1:7233-21231 GCA_910591675.1 Galerucella calmariensis
AGATTCAAGGGATAATCAGATTTGGAAGTGGCCTAGCCATAATTTATCTGATTACCCGGCAGATTTAGACATTTTTAGCTCTCAGGTACAAATCTTTTACACCTTTTGTTTGTTTGTCGGAAAAATATTTTGCCGGTTAAATTTAGATTCAAGGGATAATCAAATCTAGAAGTGGCCTAGCCATAATTTATTTGATTACCCTGCAGATCTAATACGTTTACGTCTCGTGTGTCGAGAGTAGTTTTCCGTGGTTGTGATAACCTTACCGGCTCTGACCGTGCGTTCTTTCTCCCGTTTTTTTTTACTCGCTCCTGTAAAATTATTCATAACAGACCACAAGGTAGTAATAAACAAAGTTCCTGATTTCTCCGCTATTTACCGTAACTTATTTTAATATAAAAATCGATATTCAATTGAGTCGTATTAAAGATTTGATAAAGAATTAGTTGAAATAACTCAACAAGACCCCTGGAATTTTCCGTAACCTCCATCTGAGGCTATCTGGAACTCTTGACGCTAATGGTCAAGGGGCCGTGGAGCAAACCACGTTAAAAATCTGGCGCCCGAGCATTCCGTCGAAAGATTTTTAGTCAAGGGTGTCCATAGTGACGTGTTCGTGTGGCAGGAGCCACGTGTACGAGGTAAAACGCGTTACAGAGTAGAAAAGTCACAAACAACGCGGCCACATGACATTATTTTTGGCAGTGACTATTTTACGGTCAATACTTCTTTATGAAAATTTAAAAACAAATTTTTACATCGAGGGGCGTCTAAACCCAATAAAGCTATATTGCTTATACATTATTTTGGTACAAAAGTTTTTTTATTGATTGGGCTATCTTTAGAACCGATTAATTAACAAATTTAAGTATATGCACTTTTCGATAGAAATGTAGCCACACATGCGATAGAAATACGACCTTGGTGACGTAAACGCAGCTTTATTTGGTTGTTACTATATTATATTATATTGGACGTTCCATTACTATAAAAATTCTCGTCTTCACAATGTTATCCATAAAATAAATTTTTATTTTGATTATCAGTTTCTATTATGATTTCACTTGAACCTGAGCCTGACTAGTTGAAGACCTTTATATATTCTAACAGGACACATTTCAACAGTACTATATTATAAACCCCCTTTTTCTTATCTTTCAAATTTTATTATCGTGAAATAGGTTTATATTTTGAAGATATAAACTCTTTGTTTACGCATACTAATAGTATATTGTGTAACAAGTGCGCAAAACTACTGATTCACACTAGTTGTATACTTGTATTCAAGTGTGTCCTGGAATCCACAGTGAGGTAACTATATTGTTTTCACCTAGTTCATTGAGTTTGTCTAGGCATTCCCACAACATTTTGGAACTGATTTTACAAGAGCTCAGTGTTTCGATGGCTGCTTGACTAGGACCAATAATATGGTCGCCTATGATACCGGCCCAAACGTTCACCCTTTGAGGGTACTGGGTATGTGTCTCACGCATCCAATTAGGATTCTCTGCTGACCAATATCTACAGTTTTGTCGGTTTACCTCTCCATTCAATGTGAATGTTGATTCGTCAGAAAAAAGGATGGTACCAAGAGCTATCTCATTTCTGTTCAGCTTATTCATCAATCTTTCGCAGAAATCCATTCTACGATCTGGATCGTCTTCTGTTAACTCCTGCACATAAGTTAATTTGTAGGGATGAAGTTTTTCTTTATGAAGACATCTTAGAACAGTTGTATGACTAACATTATTTTTACGGACAATTTGACGTGTACTTGATGTGGGATTCTCTTCAAAACTTAACGAAATATCCACTTTCATATCATCTTCAACGAAGTGTGGTTTTCTTTTCAATCGTTTGACATGTCCAGGTTCTCTGAATTGTGCATGAATTTTAGACACAGTACTTTGTGAAATATTAGGCAATTCGGGATACCTGTGATTAAATAAGTTTGCCACTTCAACTTGACTTCTGCAGTTATCCCCGTACCCGATCATCATTAAAATCTCAATTCGGTAAGTCTCAGTTGAATATTTCATTGTTATGTCGACAAGGAAAGAGTGTTTGACAAAGATTTTACTTTTTCAGTATAAATTGTCAACACATCAACAACTGACAGAATAAATAACAATCCACATTATTTACCGATTTAAAACAATCCACATTATTTACCAATTTTGTCAAATTATTGGTGTTTTTAGGCAATTTTTAGGTATTCATGATAAAATTCATGTGCGTAGCAGGTTTAATTTAATATACAAATACGTCTAATAATTAGTTAGTTTAGATTTTTGATAAATCCATATTTAGCTAATTCAAAAAAGTACCAATATTTCAAGTGTAATAAATTATTAATTTCAAAATTTCACCCTGTACAATTCATAATTGACCATACATTATCTAGTTTGTTGGAATCGGTTTATTAAGAGAATTTCAAAAATATGCAAATATACAGGGTGTTTCAATAAAAAAAAAACAACACCGACTATGGTATACTTGCGTGAATCACCCTGTGCATTTACATTTATGTTTACATAACGCACAACTCAATTCAAAAGTTGATGTGTCTCGGCATTTTTAATAATTTCCTAAAATAATGACATAAAGAATTTTATTCCATAAGTGGTTTCCACACTGTATAAAACCGGGATTTTTCTTCCATAATTCTGCTCAAAAAATGAAATTTAAATTTTTGCTCGGTTATTTTTTGCACTTATCAATTGTTCCCCTAATTATGTTTTCACCTTTGCCTAAGACTCAATCCGGTGTTTTTTTTTTGCCCCTAGAATTTAATATCCACAGTTTTCCAAGTTCATTGTCAGACCAATCTCACATTGCATTGTAGACTCTTTAAACTTGTAACCAATTATTTAAAATTCATGCAAATATTCGTTGTATCCATCCTCTCATATTCAGAGAAGCCCAGCATTAACAAGAATATCTTTAAAAATTATCCGTTTCCCGTTTCTCATTTATTATTAGTTAGCATAGAAAAGAAAAAAACATTTTTACATTAGGGAGAAAGCCAAGCTGAATATGTAATCAGTTTGCCAGTGAGTGAAGCCAAAATCAAAAGAAGTGCCTTTAAATAAACATGAGATACTTCTTCTGACGGATGGTCACAAAGACGTAGTCAAAGGACACTCGAAAGGTACAGATTTCTACGGAAAATAATCTGTTCATATTTTTGTTGACTTACGAAATGAAAAAAAAGTAAGTATTTATTTCTCAAATTAATTATACAGAGCGAATAAGTGTTAATTTTCTTAAATAAGGAAATACGTCATGCGACACCGCATCGTGAACTCTTGAAACACTTTTATTGAAAATGGTTAAGAAACTCACGAATTTTGATTTAAGTGAAAAACACGTTTAGTACTGGTCTGATGAAATTTCAAAATTACTTGATAGGCTTTTTCGGTTACCTAGCAAATTAATTTGTCCAGATGAGCTCCAAATTAATCTGGGACTCCCTTAAAAACTATTGACCCTGGCAAATCACAATAATTTGAAACTTAGTGGCTCCCGGCACAAGGATGTTGAAGCAAATGAATGACAGATACTTCAGCGAACCGAGGTTCTACAACTACGTTCACTGGTCCTGAACCAGCATATGGGATATCTAGGTGGATTTAACTAAAAAACAAACGTATTAGAACCACGTGCCAAAACCAGAACATATCAAACTCGTGGTAAAAAAACTTAACACGGAGGATCTAGTGAGAAGACTGTTAGGTCTGATAAGGATAACTAGTCTCTCCACATTTTTGAGCAGATTGTTTATACAAAATTAATTACTCACTTTTGCAATATTGCATTCACTGAACAACACGAAATTGTGGAAGGAAAATCAGTAATACTACTGGGAAGGCAAAAAAGTTCTTGCAAAAAAGTTGCGATGAACGTCATATACCTACAGACTTCAAAAAATCGTTAGATATCAAAAAAATCATCATATACTTCTCCAAAAATTGGATTATTATGGCATTTTTATGTGTGCACTAAGATTAATGGGAAATTATTCATAAAAACGTATGTTCATTGTGCAGTTTATTGTCAATACTTCTGATAAGTGTCATGCAGACTCGGGAAGGGCACAAGGCTCCAACCTAGGCCCCGTTTTGTTAATATTTTCTATCAATAACACATCTTCTTATATACAGCACTTTAAATATCAACTTTATGCTAGTGATTTTAAAATATATAAAATGATAATGACAGTTTGAGGCTGTGTTGTGCACCAGAAAGATAGATATATCTGCTATTCATGCTTGGAATGAATCGAATGAATTGAACATGAACAAAAAAAATTTCACATCAGTGATGACACGGAAAAGAGGATATATTAAATTTGATTATCAAATGTATGATATGATTTTGTGAAGGCGAACTTAAAGCGATAAAATATGTTGGCATTTCAAGAATCAACTTTCCTCATTGAACAAACCATTAAAAGTGCAAACTGGGTCTAGGGTTTCTTAATAAGGCAGACATATGTTCTCTCCAACATTAAATATCTGTATATAACTCTAGTGAGATCGGTTATCTGCACAAGCCAAACGTAATATTTGGGTTCGAAAATGGATTTTAAGAAGGGCGAAATTTGAAGTTTTTTTTTCTGAAGTACACTTGAATTTTTTCAAAAAGGATACAATTTTGCGTGAAGCTGTAACTAATACTAGTCCAAACATTGGCACAGAAGATGACATCAATCAATGAACAAGCGGACAATTAAATACCACCTTTAAAATTGCTATTTACCAACACAAACATATGAACATTTTATTTGTCAATTTCAATTTTGACATTAGTTGGGAGAATAATTAATATTTAAACTTTTTTTAATGAAAGTATTCTGTATTCTTCATATATTTTTATTTTTTTTATTTTTTCATTTTTTTTTTATTATTAGCACCAGAATTTGAAGAACAAAGGCTAATCGTTTTCTATTACAATACTTATATTTTATTGAAGAGGTTGGTTGATTTTAAGTATTTTAATAAATTTTAAATTTTGTTGGCGTTCGTGAAATTGTCTGCGAGAATATTAGATATGTTAAAAATCTGGCTCATATTTCCATATTCTGGACCCTCGCATATAATATGCGACACTTTGGTTAATTCCCCACAATGAAGACATATCGGGGGGTCTTGTCCTTCTAAGATAAACGCGTGTGTTAGTTAATGCTGTATGCCCGAATCTTAATCTGTGAATCTTCACTCTGTCAGCTCTGGGCAGTGCTTCTGGGGGTCGCCAAGGCCCACCAGAGGGTTTTATTGACTTTAGGCTGTTGTTCACTAGATTCCATTCTTGATGCCACATTCTTTTCAATAGAGATTTAAATTGCCCTTTTATGTCATCTGCCCTCAAAACTGTAGACTGTCTTTTTCTCAGCAGCATCACGAGCTGCTGTATCCGCGTTTTCATTGCCTTTTATACCGACATGGCTTGGTGCCCAAATAAATTTAACATATTTACCAATATTATGGAGGTGATGTATGGAAAATTATATTATCTCCACTAGTGGATCATCTGAAAATGGGTTTGAAATTGATTCAAGGACACTGAGAGAGTCACAGACGATCATGGTTCCTTGATTTTGTCTTGCCATACTGCAAAACTGGAGTGCCTGCCAAATAGCATGAAGTTCAGCTATAAATATGGATGCGTAAGGTGACAGGGACCAAGAGAACGTTCAATTACCAACGGATATAGCACTGCCTGTACCGGTTGATGTTTTAGATCCGTCTGTGTATAAAATTGATGACCTTGGATACTTGTGAGAGATTTCCAAAAAGCGCTGTCGGTACACTAATGGAGCAGTGCAATTCTTAGGAAAGACAGTCAGATCTGAGCATATAGAAATTTTACGCAGCTGCCATGGAGGAACTTCGAAGTTATTCAATCAGAGAATAGTCAAGTTATGCAATTCCAGGGGTGGCAGAGTTTCACGTGCTCTGATTCCCACTGGTCTTGTAATAGTTAGTCTACCAGCATGTCCGCTGTGTTCTTCTAACAAAATCGAAAGATTTCGATGGTTGGGTTGTGCTCGTATTCTGGAGATGTGATTTCCTAGTAATTTCTGGCGGTGTAACCGTAAACGTGGGAATCCTGTCTCACTACAAATACTCACAGTGGGTGTTGTACGGAAAGCACTCATTGAGTACCTCATACCTGCAAGATGTATGGGATCCAATAAACTCAGCGTTGATTTCCGTGCCGATGAATAAACTATTGACCTGTAGTCTATGTTAGCGAGTACAAGAGACCGGTAAACATTTAATAAGGTGTCTGCATCAGCTCCGCAGCTAGTATTGGCAAGACATTTTATTACTCATCGACTGTTTACACCGCACTACCAAATTTTACACATGTTTGCGCCAAGTTAGTTTTGAATCAAAAATGATTCCGAGGAGTTTAATAGATTCTTTGCATTCAATTAATGTATAACTTAGGATCATAGTAAGGCCTACGTAGTCTGCAGAAGTGAACACAGCTCGTTTTTTCTCTTGAAAACTTATATCCCACTAATCTAGCATTTTGGACAATCTGTTCTATCGATCGTTGTAGCTTACGGGTAGCGTATCAAATGGTAGGTTGCAGAAGCAACTATCGTCAGATCATCCACATATAAACAAATTCCGACTGTCGGGTTGACCGAGGTAGCTTTGTTGTTGACTGCGATAGCGAAGAGCGTAACACTTGAAGTGGAGCCTTGCGGGATTCCATTTTCAAGGAGTTTGACCGAGGACAGAGTGTCGCCCACTCTTACTCTGAAAGCTCTTTCAGATAAGAAGGAAGTTATGAACAGAGGTAAGTTACCCCGGAATCCCCAGTCATGAAGTTTTTTCATAATTTCATACCTCCATGTCATATCGTATGCCTTTTCAAGGTCGAAAAATACAGCGACAGTATGTTCGCGTTTTCTGAAATATTCTTGTATGGTTTGTTCAAGATATACGAGCTGGTCTGTAGTTGATCGATTCTTCCGAAATCCTGCCTGGTGGTCACCTAAAAATCCCTGTGATTCAAGCAGCCAGATTAGTCTATTGCTCATCATTCTCTCCAATATCTTTCTCATGCTGCATGTGAGACTTATGGGCCTATAATTAGAGGGAGTTAAAGGATCCCTTCCCTCTTTCAAAATGGGGACAATTATCGCCTCTTTTCGCTGGAGCGGGTAGATATTTGACTGCCATATTTTATTGTATAAATTGAGTAGTGCTGCTTTGAAATCAGATGGTGGACGATTAATCATTTCATAGCATATTGAATCAGGTCCTGGGGATATACTTGATGGAGTTTTTAAATATTATTTTTTATTCACAGTTTTTGTTCTGATGGAGTTGACGAACTGCTACAAAATAAAGTGTGTACTTTAAAAAAGATATTTTTTTTCAAACCACTGAATATAATCAATAAACATGAACACCAAAAATTTCACTCCTTTACTGCCAAACTGAACACTCAGCAAGATGAATCGCGTATCAAAATCGTACGGTAACTTATACCTGAATGAGAGAAGTAGAAATGGATTCAACTTTTGTTGAAACGATTTTTATCGTTCAACAAAAATTGAAATGTAGGTTCACACACACATCTTAACACACATTTTCATTCTATTTTAGTTGATCAATAAAAATCGTTCAACTAAAATCGACTAGTGAGATCGCGCCCAAACGTAAACAAATATTTGTGTGTGAGATAGCAGAAGTAGTAAACCACAACATGGTTCTTCATAGTCTATAAATTATTATTCTTCAAAAACTACATAAGCCGAATACAACCTTGCTTTCGATCGTGTCAATATTAGTTGGAATCTGGAAGTTACCTCACGTTATGTGGATCTGTAGCAATGTCGTATGAGTATGAACCTTATTCAGGATTTAGCAAATTCGGTTTTTCTTCAGATACTGGTGTTTATTTAACTCTTTGACTCACAACCAATAATAGTTTCTCACATTAAAATCATCCATATTTTTAAATTGTCTAATTAATAATAAAGATACTGTTGTTAAAAAAAAATTGCTTCCGTCACTGAATAAAATACTTTCCAAGATAATGCTGCCTGCCTTTTCTAGATATTCTGTGATGGCTTTTCTTTATTTTTCTTATGAGTTATTGATTAGAGTTTTGGGTCATTACGCAACAGTAGGGATCTCGGCTGTATTTAAATCGTCTGATGATTATAAGATTTGTTATATATATGCAAATGGCTTCTTCTGAAAAATTGTTTGAAATGAAGTTGGAATAAAATTACAGTATAGTTGGAATAATAGCCTTCTTGGTGTGCGTCATCGATTGTTAATGTCCTTCTAACACATTATGCAGGAAGAAATGGAAAAAGGCAGATCTGTGATGAATCCTAATCAAAATATCACAATAATGAACCGTTTGAATGTTTTATTACGTGCCAGCGCAACCTATCAATCGGGAGCTCAAAATACTATAAAGGCGTTACTTCCGTAGCGGTAATGTGTCTTACGTCTTTTTCTACTGTCAAACTGACAGTTGTTGTCAGGTGTGTATTTTGTTGCTTATAGTCAATTATTATTTATTTGAAGTGAATATTAATCTTATTGTTATATTTATCTAAATAATACAAAAATATGCCTAGATACACGAAAAAACATCAGCATAGAAAAAGATAATGGTAATTATTGATTTCATAGCCTTTTTGAATTTGGCTGAATACGATCCTGATGATTCTATTCATCAAATTTAATGTTAGCTATATGTCAAAATAGAAAAATAAAATAAACGACATGCCGAAAACCCGGATATACGTCACAATCGATGACGCACACCAAGAAGGGTATTATTTCAACCACAGTATAGGAACGAACCAGTAGGTTATCTCGTGACGTTACACTGCCGAGCTCTCTGTGACCTACAACGTCGTTCGGATGAGTATCTCATCCGGCGGCTGTGCTGCGATCCAACTAAAGTGCCAGTGGTGAATTTGCGAATCGAATTATTTATTACAGCTAATATTATTACGGGTTTTCGGTATTATTTATATAGTTTATAAGCATTTTTTTGCAATGGATACCATTAAAAAGAAGAAAACGGGTATGGTGTGTAGTTCGTGGATGTAACAATTAATATCATAATTGTGATGGAAAACGATACCTTTTTCCGAAGGATTTAAAAAGGTGAGAAACTGTTAGTATAATACTTAATTATTTGATCTTCATATTACATTTATGAGCCTTAGTTTTATGCATTGATTTAATTTGTTGTTTTTGTTTCAAAGCTAAAATTTGGCTCGGAGCATGCGATAGGCCTGACTTGATGCCAAAACTATAAACTCTATACAATAGTAGTCATCGTTTATGTGGTGCAAACGTTAACCCTAATTTTTGACTTAAAAAAAGTTGATTGGTTGATGTTTAGATTATGCGCAAGCGCAATCTATCAATCGAGACTTCAAAATACTATGAAGGCGTTACTTTCGTAGCAGTAATGTGTCTTACGTATTTTTCTACTGTCACACTGACAGTTCTCGTCAGGTCTGTACTTTGTTGTTTACGGTCAATTATTATATGAAAAGTGAATATTAATCCTATTATTTTATTTATTTGAATAATACAAAAATATGCATCGGTGTTTTGAAAGTTCTTAACTATTTTCAGTTAGAAAAAAAAAGCTGGTAATTATTAATTTCATAGCCTTTTCAAATTTGGCTGAATACGATGCTGATGATTTTATTTATCAAATTTAAGGTTAGCTATATGTCAAAGTAGCAAATAAAATAAACGACATGCCGAAAACCCGGATATACGTCACAAACAATGACGCACACCAAGAAGGGTATTATTTCAACCATATAATTTTTTTGGTATGGAATATACAATGCCAAGTGATTGTATAGAAACAGAAATCCAGTCGTATTATTTCAATTGTGTTTAGTGCAACCCGGTTGTCTGAATTTTTATCATGTTCATTAATATACTAGAGATTATCCGATGGGCGTTGTACTGTCCTAATCTCACCTCTTATAGGTGTGGACGTTATAATTTTTCCAATGTAATGATAATAAGTTACTACACTTCAACCTTCCATAACTTTGTGAACTATACACTAAAACCAATATGGGCTCAGGTTGTGGAATTTACTCCAAATCTCTGAATCTAAACATAGCTCACTGCTATATACATCGCCGCAAAAAAGATTACCAAAAGAAGCACCACAGGTGATAAAATTCACATCCTTACGGATAGTAGACAAGCACTACTAGCTTTGAACAGACCAGGTATCACATCAGGCCTAGTACTAGAGTGTCACCTGTCCCTGATCGACGCCTGTAGCAACAACGAAGTCACTCTAGGCTGGATCAAGGGCCACAGTAAATCGAAAGGTAACCACATTGCCGACTCAGTAGTCAGGAAAGCTGCCTCCCAAAAACTCTTGAGACCTGGCACTTTCATTGGTCTGTCGGCGTCGGCTATGATTGACCTAATAAAGGAACACTCTCTTGATAAGTTTAAGGGTGGATGGGACGATGCAGAAGGTTGCAGGCTTGCCAAGGAACTGCTGCAGTATCCGGACAGAAAAGTAGCCCAAAAAAAATACGTGACTATGAACAGACAGAACCTTCGGACAGCCACGGGTATTCTGACCGGTCACTGCCTCCTACGAAAACACCTCTACAGACTGTCTGACACTTCACTCTGTAGAGGATGTGAACATGAAGATGAGACTGTCGAACACATTCTTTGTGAATGTCCGACACTCTCTCAATTTAGGTCTTCTGTTTGTATTCTGCGAGTACAGGCTAACACAAGCCAGCATGAGGTAGCTTACTTCCGGCGACCTTATCGCCTACTTCAAACAAGTAGGCTGCATGATGAGCCAGAAGGAAGTTTGAACCTCAGAAGGATGCACAATGGGCCAATTGTGGCCTAAGTGCTGTGGTGGTCACCCACCCTTCAAATTCTTACAGATACAGACAGATAGGATCACTCCGTCGAAAGGTACAAATATGTCAAACATTCTTAGACAGTATTTCATTTTTTAGCACAAGAAATCTCGCAAGTGAGGCTTATTTATAAAGATATAAGGAAATTAGCTAATTAATATGTAAAACGGATTCAAAAATACAATAATGGGGCCTATTCGGTAACTCTTCCTCTGAAATTCAAAGGCCGTTAAAAATTAAACCGGCACTAAAATCGAATCGGTAGTCGCTAACCGCATTTCCCATGAAATTTTGAAATATTCCTTTGAAACAGCATGTTTAATCTATAAATTTAAAAGCAATGTTGTGTGTGTGTGTGGTGGAGAATGGCCTCAGACATAGTCTATTAGCCACAGAAAATTGAAAAAGCAATGTTGAAGTGTGCATATAAACAATAACGGTCACTAAAATGACGTTGTCTTAATTGGAGAATTAATCGCAAACCACGAAAAGTGGAAGAATTGTTAGGTTATATTTGGAATAGTTGGAATTAACAATATTCACCTACGACCCACTTGTACTTATATTAATAATCTTATTATTGATAATACTTGAACAACATCAATAATAGATATTTTTAATAATTTTATTGTATAACATTTAATTCTATAATATTAGTTATTATAATAATTGTTTATAGTAACAGTACAGTTATTAAACACACATCATAAATCGCTTCCTTTGCTTATTGAAGCATAAGAAACAACAGTTACATTATTAGATGTGCTTGGTAAACTTTCATCTCCATCTCTATTACTCTATTACCAATGAAAGAAGCACATTGAAGAACTAACGTTTAATCATTATTAATATAGGTATTGTTGATAATCGAAAGTCCATTTATATTAATAGTCCAATAGTCCAATTATAATCAAAACATACTTAGCCCTTTGGACTTTTCATAGTTAAACGTGGCAATATCGAATGTTTTCAAATAGTAAATTTTGAATAAAATGGCGACGTCTATTGACAATTGCTACTTTATTGGACCTTGTTTTCTACTGAAATAAATATACCTAAATCAAAACTTTGTTTGCCCATTTTCATTATTTATCAACAAAAAAACCATGGAAACATTTGAAAGATTTCAACCAGGCACTCCGCAGCCAGTGTTTAAATTCCCGACCACGCTGGCTAAGGGTTGATGTGAAGTTTGTCAAAAAAACTGATAGACAAGAGAATAGTTCAAATTCAATCAAATTCCTTTTTACGTTGAATTCTTGTGATGACAATAAAAATCACAGATTTGTATTGAACGATTTATCACTGCAGGGTTATACAACGTACCAAGTTTGTAGTTTATAGGTATCGGTATTCTTAAAAAACTGAGTCATCTTCGAAGGGTCCGAAGGGATAGTTCACTTGGGAGGAACTTTCCCATAGAAGTAAATTAGGTTGAATGGACATAAAATCACATCTAGTATACGTTTAGCAGGATAGTTTCTGGACAGCCTGTATATCCCGATATCCATGATCAACATATTTTCAATGTACCTCATCAATAAGGTCTGAAAACATTATCCCATCAGACCAAGAATTAGTCATTCCACACAAAACAAAACAATCCAATATTGCCGAGTATTTTCGGTCGACAAGTGATCGTCCAGCAATTGTCTGCAACAATATAAATCCTATGCTGGCTGTTATTGCTGGTAATTTTGTCGGCCACTCTGTTGCAGCCCTGTTGCAGCCACATAGGTGATACAATAAACATATTAAGAAAGTTCTTTCAGTTAAATGAGCAAGACTGCAGTTATGAGCAAAAAATGAGAGTTTCAAACATAAATCAATCCAATTTTTTCATTTGATCCAGTTTTCGGGAGCACATAGTGTCCAGGCAAACTAATCCACTGACATTTCTATGAATCCACTTTGGAAACAAAGCCGTATTTCCATAGGGCTATGTACAAATTTTCTTATTGACTTCAGTGAAACATCTGCCAGTATAAAACAAATTGAATTTTTCAACAGATAAATATTGTCCACTGTAAAGCTATTTTATTTAGCAGGATAAAGTCCTGAAAAACTCAGTCCGAATATGCGGAATTCATTCCTAAAGCCTCTCTGTAAACCCAAACAACCCTTCAAATAATGAAAAATCAATACTCTCAATCAGGTCACTGACTGACCCCAACCCTTCTTCAAGGACAACTCATCGCACTCTGGCATTCAGCTAGCTTGAAATCTTAATATTTCTCCAACCAATTGATCCAAGATACCTTTAAAGCACCCTAACTCCCAATAAAAATGTAATAATCAACCACATGCGTAAACCGCAAATTTTACGACCAATCGAAATAAGATTTCTAACCGCAACCACGCCCATTTTAACCGCAAACCAACCACAATAAGAGGTGACGTTGTAGCGTCGATAATTCGGCGTCTGTAGGCGTCTTAACTCATACTTTCTATCGTCGAATCGTATACGTGAGATTACATCCTGTTACCACATCTTAATCACACATTTTGCTTATCAGAAAAAAATAATCCGGATTCCTCAATTCTACACGCAGAAAAATATCTGCGCACTATTTGTAATCAGTTATTGATCTACGTACAATTGCAACGTAGATTTTCCATTACTACAAGAATTAATTGTATATATTCAATAAAAATCATCGAAATTCTCTTGAAATTCTAATAAATATTAAGGTTTCCAATGTCCATAAATTGCAATATTCTAAGAGAAGAAACGAACGCTCCTAAGAGAATTGTTGTCTTCATCAGGTAATAGCGACTCGCCTTGGCTTTCCTTGGCGACACCAACTTCGCATTCTGCTACGTTTGCCTTCCTTTAAGCACGTGGTAATTTCTCAATGGAGCGTCTGATGTTTCAGCTTGAAGGAAAAAATCTACCTACCTCCAGCCCTAACTCTACCTCTACATCTACCTCTATCTCCTCTACCTCTACCTCCTCTACCTCTACCTCCTCTACCTCTACCTTTACCTCTACCTCTACCTCTACCTCTACCTCTACCTCTCTACCTCTACCTCTACCTCTCTACCTCTCTACCTCTCTACCTCTCTACCTCTCTACC
>CAJUYG010002922.1:8258-19127 GCA_910591675.1 Galerucella calmariensis
ACAGTTCAATAGAAAGGAATTCATTGAATTGCTGAAAGATTTGAGGCTAGTGAATATCACAAATCACAAGCAGGACCTTATGGAAAACTTACTTCATTGCAGCACACTTACATTCTTTTGTGGTATGCGGGCCACCAGACATCAAGCTATCGAGATGTGGCAGATAGGTTTTGCATCTGTATTAGTGCTCTATTTAAAGTTTTAAAGAGGATGACATATTTCTTGAGCAACCTTGCTTTTGAAGTAATAAACTGGCCAAATGCTGAAGAAAAGCTGGAAATAGAGCACTTTTTTGAACAAAGAAACGGATTTCCAGGAATATAGGTTTACCATATGAAAATTGATAAACCTGGAGAAGACCCTGAATCTTATATAAACAGGAAATAATATTACTCCATTCAGGTATGTGAAGGCTTAATTATTTCATTTCTCCATTGTTTGCCTACATATTGAATGGTAAATTGGAAACAATAAATATCACTCAAAAAGCTGCTATATTAAGAGCAGAGTGAAGCAATTTTAGTTAGTTTGAACAATATACGGATTGCGAAAAAGTTTAATAGATCATACAATTTACACCAGTATGACAAGGATAATATGGACATTACTTATACTATAATGATCAGCATGTATTTGATTCTCATTTTTGTTATAGGCCCAACTTGTATGTGACCACAAACTTAAAATTAGGGATATTTTCATAGGATATCCTGGTTCTGTTCATGACGCAAGGGTTTTCCGAACATCACCATTGTGCGAATCCTTACTTGAGAAATGCCAAAACTATCATTTGTTGGGGGACAGTGCCTATCCACTTTCGAGTAATTTATTAACTCCTTTTCCTGATAGAGGACTTCTAACTGGGCAGCAAATTTACTATAACATAAAGCATTCCTCTAATAGAATCAGAATAAAGCACTGTAATGGAGTATTGAAGCAAAAATGGCGACAATTATACCATTGAAAGCTCAGAAAAATGAGTAACATTGTCAACTTCATACGAGCTTGTTGTGTCTTATATAATTTATGTTTGGAGGACGAAGACAATAAAGAAGATTATGAAGACCCAAATAACATTCCACAAAATGCCGAAGATCCATATAACATCCCACAACATGCTGGAGACCCAGAGAATGACATAGAGGAAGATTTAAATGGAATTGAAAAAAGAAATTTTATTGTAAATAATCTTGCCAATAATTAATTTTTGTATAGAATAATAAATATTGGGTAGCTACTTGATATTATTTTTTTAAATAAAAAAAATATCCTTTATTTTTCAGTCAATAAGTCATATAACAAACTAATGTAACATTCAATATCCTTTGTAAAAAAAACAATTAGACCTTCTAGTAGGTACTATAGTAACAACAAATAAATACTTAGCTTAATGCTAGTCCTAACAAATAATAAATGAACACAAAACTTACACAAAATAAAAATTATAATAAATATTATATCTATAAATCATCTATGTAATAAATGAAATACTACTTTTAATGAAAAAGGAAAATATTAAACCTATTCATATTTTTCTTTGGTAAAAAGCATTTCTTTCTTCCAACAAAACATTTCTTTCCTCCATTGCTATTAATTTTTCCTTCAGAAGATGTATTTTTTCTCTTTCAATTCTTAATCGTTCTTTATAATATTCTTTCCTATCTCTTTTCATACTAGCCAGTGTCAAATTTCTGTTGACCACTGGAGTTTTTCTTTTCAATCTAGTTTCGTTTTTCATCAAGGGTTTGGTAGGTGTTCCAAGGCTCTTTTTTGAATATGAAGGCTCTGATTCGATAACATCCTGGTTTGCAAACTCTGCCTCAGGCATATTCTGCACTGTGGTTGCAGACAACAGTATTTCAGGTTTAACATTTCGTTTACCTTTAAAAATTTCATCCATGTCTTCAGCATATTCAAAACATTTTCTGCTTTCCACTGTTTTATTTATGCTATCGGTATATTTTTTGTATGCACTTTCTAAAACTCTCCATCGATTCTCACAGTTCCCTGGACTTACATTTGTTTTTAGAATTTGATTCAATTCATTTGCCAAAACCTCCCACAATTTTTTAATGTTTTAATTGGGTAGGTGCCTACCTTGGGCTTATACTTTTTGTACGCATCCAAAAACAATTTTGTGTGGTTGTTTGACCAATTAAACTGAGTTGTAGTACCTAACATGCCCTGTTTTTTTTTTTTTAAATTAGGTTCACACATTTTATTTCATTCACACAAAATTTTGTAAGTAATTCAAAATAAATAAATTCTACGCGAGGCACGTTACAGTCAGAAGCGTAATGTTAGTGCACATTAACCTTCATATGCGGTGACGTCTCAGTCATAATCTTCGCCCTGCTACGGTATGCTTGTTTAATTGGTTGTATTAGGAGAACGACATATTCTATTGACATGAAATTTTCAGAATCATATTTTGATTCTTAGTACTTTGTTTTACGACAGTTAAAAATGATTTGAAAATTTCAGTAAACGAGCCCATTGTGTTCGGCACACATATTAGAGGCTCCATCTGTACCAATTAACTTTTTTAATTTGAACTGATCAGATAAAAAAACCGCTTGATATAAATCATCTGCAGCAGTTTTTACTACAGGTAAAAATGTAAGAAACTGCAAAGCAATTTTTCTGTACTCACATCAGTGAACTCATCTACAATAATAGAAAAGTATGAATCACCTAAGTCATTAATTAAATCTTTAAAAAGGGAGGGCGTAATAACATTTTTAATTATGGCAGCACATTTTGTTTTGTGAAGATGGAAAATATTATCCTGTTCGTTTGAGGAGCCTGAAGCTAAGGTTGATCTATTCTGATCAGAAAACTTTATTTAAAATATCAACCAAATGATCTACGCTTCTGATGGAAGAGTGGCATGCTATGTAGCTTGATAGAATGATTTCTTTCTTCTTTAACCCTTAACCGGCCATGTGAGATTATTTTGCATAGTCGGTCATGTGGCGTCTGACAGACTACATATAAATTATATTAAAACAATATAATATATATATATTTTTTAATTTATTTATAAGTATATAAGTATTTATAAGTAAGTATTGAAACGTTACAAGTATACTTATTACTACATACAACAAGAAAATTTGCTTTAATTTTTGCACTAAAAGTAACAAAAAAAATATATTTTAGGGCACCCATACAAAAATGTGTTCAAATATACATGATTTTTGTCTTTTTCTGAAAAATTACACAAAAAATATTAAAAAGATAAATATTTTGGAAAATGATTTTCCAAACAGGATTATTATATTATATAACAAATAAGAAAAAAAAGCGTAAAAATTAACATAGTACGTTGCAGCAATGGCTAAACATCCCGAATATTTATGCATGTATTACATAACGGTTTGGAACATTGCAAGAAAATGGCCTTCCTACACTGCACGTATAAGTATTTTGTCATACGATGCTTTGCTCGCGGATATAAATAACACATCTTTCGGTTCTGCAACACTAAGTTTTCTTCAGCTGGTGGTAAATCTACATCCGGTATTTTCAAAATCCTACTTATAGAGGAGCGTATTTCGCGGGGTACTCGAGGATTTCTTACTCGTCTATTTATATTTTCATGAACTAAATGGTCCGCTAATTTTTTTGCATACACTGACTTTTCCCTTATTTCTTCGTTACTCTTAAAACACTTGTGCAAATTCATAACAGAAATGTCAAGCATTCTAAAAAATATTACAAGCGGCCATCTTCGAGTGCGTCGACTACTTGAACTTTTTGAGCATTTTTCATCCATGGTGTCGACCACGCCTTTATTACGATTATAATATGAGATAATTTCGGGTTTTTGGGTATCGGGATCGGTAAATGCTCTGTTGTGCATAGAAGAAACTAGGACTGTGGCCTTTCCTTTCCTTCCCACATACGACACCATAGTGACCTCCTCTCGAAATCCATATAACGATGATCCGACCTCTCTAGAAAAGCTTTCAATTCGACCATGTCTACTTCTCTTACGTGACTCATGCTATTTTTGTCTCTATATTCTGAACGCATTTGAGAAAGTTTATGGTTCGTCCATTCAATAATCTGAAGTAAAATCTCCCCAAAGAAAAGTAAATTCCATATAGAAAGAGGATCTGCATTTTCGCCAAGCTCACGAGCTCTTCCTTTCACAACGGGAACTTTCGTGACTATATTGTGTTTTCTTACACGCGATGAAGGGACTACTTCCTTTGTACACCACCTGAAGCGATTTTTACCAAATAAATATTTTTTGTCTCTAAGATTAGCACTGTTTTCTTCGTTCTCGTTAGAGCTACTACTATTATCATCATCGTCGGAAAACTCGGACACAGTATTCCGATTCAATGTGGTCATTATCTGACCCACTTCCTACATCACTTGCATCATCATTGGTCATTGTACCATTCAAGAGCAGTTTCTTCGAAATTTTTATCCGAAAAATGAATTTTTTTCGACGGATCAGCCATATCACACTATTTAAAATTACTATCACAAACCGACATGTACCGTCTGACAGACTAGGGCAAACTGAATAGACCTATCCAAGATGCTGTCAAATGATTTTCAAGATGGCCGCTGGTAGACACACAAATCCTTTGTTATGATATTATTGTATGTGAAATCTGTTTATTTCGGTCAATTTACTCGTCTTCTGTGGTCTTTAATCTAAAGGTTCAGTTGTTTATTGTATTGTGATTAATTATAAATAATTCAGTGTGAAAATAGAAAATATGCCTACTACTTGTTGTGTGGTTAATTGTGGAAGTCGAGGAGATCGTGATACTGTTAAATTTTATCGAATACCAAGTGAATTACACTATCCACACAAACCTGAATGGAATGAACTATCAAAGATCAGAAGAAAGAGGTGGATACAAGCGATCAAAAGAAAAGATTTCACAGAAACTAAACTGCAGTACAGCAGAGTGTGTGAGAAACATTTTTTGAAAGGTAAAAAGGTAGCTTTTAATATACATTTGTTATGAATATGTTTATAACTTCAGGAAAACCGGCTGAATTAATTGACGACAAAAATCCTGATTGGGTTCCTTCATTGTCAATGGGATATGGAAATGAACACATTATCAATAAACGGCTAGATATTGGGGCTGCGAGACATGAGAGAGCCGAGAAAAGAAGAAAAGTCGTTGATGAATATATTGATGAAGCTAAGGTAAGAGAATTGTATGAGTTTTTGGTCCAATGTGTTTGTCATTTATGTAGGTACTTTATTGTAGATACTTATAGGTAAATCAGCTGATAGAGAGGTAGAAGTACATGAGTCAGACAAAAGATCAGAAAATACAAAGCAAACACAAACAAATATGACAGCAGAAGATTTAACTATGATGATAATTTCTTTAGAGTCAACCAAGAAACTTGAATATAGATTGGAAAAATGTGAAATGGGAATAAACTTTTTAAAAGATAATGACATCAAAACAAAGTATTATACAGGACTTAACAGTTTTATAAAATTCAAGGGAGTTATGAAGTTATTGGAACCCTATATTATTGTTCATCATAATACAAGTTTGCCTGTATTTGAGCAGATTTTATTGACATTAATGAAGCTCCGACTTAATTTGGACTTCAAAGATTTAGCATATCGTTTTGGAGTGAGTCCAACTACAGCTTCAACATATTTCAAAAATGTGATAGAAGTAATGTTTTTGAGATTTAGATCACTGATAATATGGCCAAGTAGAGAAATTTTGATAGAATCAATGCCAAAATGTTTTACTGAGACATTTGGTGACAAAATATCAGTTATAATTGACTGCTTCGAGATATATACAGAGAAGCCATCAAATTTATTGGAAGCTGCTCAGAGTTGGTCCAATTACAAACATCACCACACTGTGAAATACCTTATAGGAATAACACCAGCAGGAACTGTCAATTTTATTAGTGAAGCATGGGGAGGCAGAGCATCAAACAAACATATTACTCTAAATTCAAAATTCTTGGACAACATCATTGGAAGTAAGTCACATAACGATGCATGGGACTATATTCATGACTTTCATCTAATTTTAGGTGATGTAATACTAGCAGATCGAGGGTTTTTAATAAGTGAACATGTAAGGCTACTACACGCAGAATTGCAAATGCCAGCTTTTACTAAAGGTAAAAATCAGTTACATCCAATAGAAGTAGAAACTACCAGATCGATTGCTAACGTTCGAATTCATGTTGAAAGGATTATTGGGTGCATCAGGCAGAAATTTAGAATTCTTTCTTATGATATGCCAATTTCTCTTTTGTCCTGTGGTGAGGATGACCCTATTTTGGACAAAATTGTGGTAGTGTGTTGTGCGTTAATTAATATTTGTCTATCAATAATACCCTCCCAATATTCCATAAATAAATTAAGTAATTTATGTATTTTATTATACCTGACATTGTACTATATTTTTCATTAAATAATTAGTTTCTAACTAAATAATGAGGAACATGTTTTTTATTTGGATCGTTCTAGGGAAAAAAATTATTCACTAATCAAATTATTTCTCATTTATTCTCAAGTAACTAATAAAATTACATTATAAAACCTTAACAAGTTATAGGGAAACTGAAAATTTGTTTTCAGTTAGAATTCAAACTAATCTAAAAAATGTATTTAAATAAACAACACAAATGTTGAATGACAAACCCTCTACAACTAGAAGAATGAGTTTTGGTATTGCATCTCAACAGTATAGCATATCAAAATTTGTTATTTGGATATTATGTATTGTTGGAATGTAAAAACTGAAGAGTATATGTTAACAGCTGCTTCTTTGAGTTTTTGGGGTATATCCATTTAACATTTTCTTCAATTCAGCTGTCTAATTAATTCATACATTTCTTGGGAAATCAACCACAGTGAAATCCTATGCACCTTATGAAGTACAGTACTGACACATCCATTCATTTTGAGGAAAATCAGTCAGTTCAACACAATTCAAGTGGAACCATTGGGTTTCACAATCATCATTTGAACACTTAGCCTACCATCGTCTACGGAATTGCAACAACACCATTTCTGTTGCAAATGTTTACCCTTAGTGAAATACCTTCCCAAAACCTCTGGAAGGACAACTTTTTTATGAAATTCAAAAGCTTTTGGGAAGTTTTCGTTCCAAAAAGATGGATCTGCGTGAATTTTTATAATATTCGTTTCGTTCGGAGACCAAACCACAAAATAACAAAATTTACTATGAGTTATGTGCATTTGCATCTGTATTTGATAAAAGTATGTATGGTCTGATTTCAAAATTACCTTAGTTTCATCATTTTGGTCATACGACAAGAATGAATATTTTTCACTAATAAAGTCAACAAAACTCTTGTCTTTTAACAAATATGGACACTTCACTTCCACACATATTTGTCCACTGCAATCACATGACATCATTGCATCTGGAGTGGCACCAAGAAATGAGTAACTTTCATCAATATGTAGACCTGTTTCCTCAATACTGAATTTTGTATGAAATTTACCAATAAATTCAGAAAATTCCTTGAGTGCAGTTTTTTCATGTTTTATGCCCCAATCAGTAGCCTTAGACTTGAAACTTACACTCAACGGGTAGCAAATATTTTTAATAAGCGACAAAGATGGTTTTGTCACTGATGTTCTACACACCCTCTTGAAATTAGAGGTTGTGATGCGACCTTTTTTTTGTTGAAACCATTCACTTGACTTGTTCTGTTTTTTTGTGGCCAACAAAATTATTTTACGTGTCTGATCCTTTAGTTGCTCTTCAACCTGATGTCCTAGTTGACACAAGTCAGATAAGGAGAGCAATTCATTTTCCTCTTTGTAGATATCATAGATATGAGGTAATTTTTTGTAGCTCATTTGAGATGCAAATGGCTGTATTATTCTCATAATAGCTGCATCATCTCCTTCATCTTGCATATCTTGAAGATACCCAATCAGCTCGTTCCCTTCAAGTCTAGGGACAGCACGTCTCAAGCTATGACTTGCTGTGAGAGATCCTTCAGTTCTTGTTTTCTTCAATTCCATTTCACTCAATTTCGCTAATGGAACATTTGAAATCGATGGTACATTCCATTTTGATTTCACGTCAGTTGAAGAGAAATTTCTAGATGCTTGGTACATGTATTCCAAACCATATAATAATGCACCAACGTGACTGCATACTTCAGATAGGCCAGCCATACAGGTACAATGTGCAGATATTATGGAACCATCTGGCTGACAAATAATCCATACCTTCAATGGTCGATCATTCATTCTTTGAGAGTGTTTCACCTGGAAAGGAAATATTGTTGATCATTTCAGTAGAATTTCAAGTCTAAAAAAATCTTATCTTAAAGAGCACAACTGAATATTTTATTTTGAAAAGCACTTCTATTACTTATGTGGTAGCGTAGTACAATATATTTTTAAATTACCTGGCCAAACACAACAATATTTTCGCCAATTCTTCGAGTTCTGCAATTTTGGACAAATCCAGCTTGAAAATATTTGTATGCTGCCAAACTCTTATAAGCTTTCATCTGTTCATTGGTGTAAAAGCTGTGTGTCAGGACCAAATACGACACTATGTGGAAATAAGTCACTGGTGAAAGTCGACTTCTTGGGTTTCTTCAATAGGGACAGGGTTATTCATGAGTGTGTAAGGATCAATACCCTGAATAACTCTTATCTTTTCCTTGTATCTTATGGCTATTTCTTTACAGTCACTCTCTGTCAATAGATAATCACTTTTATTGGAACAAGCCATTATTTAAATTTTAAACACGTATAAGAGAAAAAAACTATTAACACAACTATGCACCTATACAAAACGCAGGTAAATGAACTTTTGTGTGTCTACCAACGGCCATTTTGTATGTCAGATGGTCACGTGTTCTGGATAGGTCTATTGTTCCCGTATATTTTTAACCAATGATCAATACAGTCAAGCAACAAATAGTGCATCAGCAGTGGGAGGATTAGGTGGCGTGACCGATTTGTAGAGAGTACCGTTATAGAAATATGGCCTAATTTATTTATTGCATAGTCTCTCAAACGCCACATGACCGGTTAAGGGTTTTCAGGAGTGGTTGCTTACATAAATTCCTAAAAATAATAACTTATTGAACGTTTAGGAATACGAAAACACACGATTCGGCCGTATTTATGGAACCAATAACGCTATTGAACCAATAAGTTTACCGGGTCCTTTCTGAATGCGGAAAACGATTTTATTGAACCAATAGCGGTTTTATGGAACCAATAACTCTTATTAAGCGTTTAGGAATACGGGCATGGTAGTTGTAAATGTATGTGTACGTGAATGTTGTGAATGTTTTTGAATGTTGTTAATTAGATGAGTTTGGCTGTAATTGTTTTTGAAGTGATTTGTTTTTATCCAAACTTTCTAAATATTCACATCGACACACTAAAAAGTCTAAAGATGTCTTTAAAGTGGGTAGGGAACTATCTGATGATTGCGCAGAATTTACCTTGGCTTAGAGTGAGAGGCTTCTTGCCATTTATCTCTCGTGTTTTTGTCTAGTTTGATTTTAATCAATTGTATTAAGAGTCGGTCCCAGTACTCAGTGGGCTCTCCAAGAGCAGTCAATGCTCGTAAATGTTGCTTGAAAGAATCAATAAGCTTTCTTAATTGTGTGGGACACTCACTATTTGCTGAAGGAATATTAAATAAATCGTCAATGTGTTTGTCAATAATTACGCGTTTATTTTCATATCTCTCTGTTAGTAATTGTAATGCCGTTGAATAGTTTTCGTCAGTTAATTCTATGTCTTGAATTATTTCTGCTGCTTGATCCTGAAGCCTACCTTGTAAATAAAAGAATTTTTCTACGTTGGATAATTGAGGATTATGATCCACTAAAGCGGAAAAACGTTTATAAAAGAAAAGCCATTTTTTGTAATCACCATCAAATTTTGGTAAATCAATTGGAGGAAGTGAGATTCTCGAAGAAGAGTTTGTAGAATGAGAGCTGTTGAATGAATGTTGTCTGGCCCGTGAAATTCAGAAACTAAGGAACGATCTTTCGACACTGTCTTATAATAACTATTTTCGAAAGATTCGCGATTGTCTGACCCAAGCTCCTCTGGATTTAATGACTCTATTTGAGATTGGACGTATTCAAATTGCTTAAAAATGTAAGAAGAATGGTCCAAACGAGTTTCTAGCTCAATGGTTTGGGCTTCTGTGGCTTTCCTCACGAAATGAATAAAACGAGTAAGTTTAGCTACCAAAATGTCTCTTTCTTGAATCAATTGCATGAGTCTGTTGCCAGCAGCAACATTGCTATTTGTCTCTGTCATTGTAGTGCGAATAATTGTAGATATGAAAATGGAAAGTGAACAAATGTATGCTTTATTAATTGCTATCTCAAAATGCCCAGATGAGATATGCGTGCAACCTTGCATAAAATGAATAAATGTTACAATTTCAAAAAAAAACGAAAGTATGCAATTTCATTGGAATGTTACTATATAACCTCTAGAAATTGAAAAAACATGTAAAATTGTGTCGAATGATACACTCAAAGTACGCTTTCATCAACGTGTAACTGATACAAAATGTGCACAATGATACAATGGCCGCTAAGAAAGTAAATGAAATCCTTTATTCATGTTTTTCAACCTAGCCTTGAGATGGGTGAAATTAGTGCTCATATATATAAACTAAATGAAAAGATATATACCCAATTGTTATTAAGAGTTTAAAAGAAAACAATATTTTCTAAATATGCACAATGGATGCTTCAAAGTAAAACGTTCAATTCACAAAAAAATAAATCAAAACGTTCTAAAAATGTTGAGATGCACACAAAATGTTTTATAATATGCTGAAATGATGTTTTAAAATGCACAAAAATGTAAAACTG
>CAJUYG010002922.1:19227-44819 GCA_910591675.1 Galerucella calmariensis
TATGATGAGTAGATTCCACGAAGTGAGGGTTTATACAGTTAACTCAGCTAATAAAATGCTTTTTGAAGGCACAGTGGGTGCTTAAAATGTTTCAAAATGAAATGTGGATGTAACTTGCAGAAAAGATGTACAGCCGCTAGCACATGGCCAATGCGAACACAAATTCAAAAACCTCAATAAATGAAAAAGGAATGGAAATGATAAAAAACTCACCGACTACTTAACATCAGGTAATCTTACTTTTACACTTTTCTGAAGTTCATAGGAGACTTGTTAAATTGTTGTCAGTCAACCATAGAATGGCCACGTGGACGTTGATGATATTGATTTTTTGTTCCATGTTTTTCTTCGCTTATTATAAGCTCGAAACCGTTGAGAAAGACCAAAATGATGAAGAAATGTTGTGATTTAATAGGTGAAAAATACTTGACATCGAACACTATGAAACTTTATTTTGTGGACTGTATAAAAATGTCAATGTATAAAATAGTGATTGTACAAATGACGTTAACACTTGGATCTGCAATGTGTGACTGCTGCTTCGTGTGGTCTCCGGTGGTATCTACTACGGTGGTATCGACTAGCATCGAGCAGCGGAAAGCGGGCGCAGGCGCGTTAGTTTTTAATAGTGAACACTTAAACATCCATAATGTGGAAACTTTTAAATCTTTCTTACCCTCAAAATATGCAAATAAAACTTTCTCATTAACATGTTTAATTTCCTTCTCATCACCACGTAACAAATTTTTCGTATAGTAAAAGCACCAGTCTTCGACACTATTAGCAGCTCTTATGGAGTTTGTATTCTTTTTACCTAGACCAATAATCGACACCCTTGAACTAATTATCATCACTCCAATAATCGACACCCTTAAACCAGTTATTATCACCCCAGTAATCGACACATGAAATCAAAAATATCTTTATTTGTAAAGTATATACAAGATTGTTAATAAAATATGGTATTTTTAGGATTCGAAAATGTTTACAGGTGAAGAAAATACATATTAAAGTCTGTCTCCAACATTTTGCATTACAGGTTGGGGTAGCTTTTTTAAAATATCTTCTCGTTTTTATGCATTTTAGAGACATATCTTCAATTTCACCAAAAGGAAATTTTCTCTGGATAACACAAACATACCTATAATGGGTAGTTTTTCTACTTCCACCTAACATTGAACAAGCAAATAATCACCAATCATAATATTCTTCATTATCATCAGTATCTTCATTAGCTAGATCATTTTCTTGAATCACCGATTGTTCAATATCTGAGATATCGTCTAGACCGTCACCGCTCTCCTCCCAGACTTCTTCTTCTTCTTCGCTAGAATCTTTTTGTACTATTTGTCTTTCCTTTTTCCCAGTATTTTCTGGTTCATTCTTTTTTTTTTTAGCTTCTCTTGCCTTGACTCTGTTTTCCTTTTCCTCAAGTTTTCTCTTCTTTTCTATTTCCTTCTTTTTATGATAATTCTGCCAAGCTTCGGAAGTGATAGCAGCAGGAACTTTTTCCTTGTATCTCTTTTTCTTGACAGTCTTTATTTCCTGTGGCCAAAAGAGAGCCCTCTTAAAAGGAGTTGGAACGTTATTTTGAAGCATGGACATGGGATTTTTTTTGGAGGATAAACAAATTGCATCAGCTTTAGGGAGTGGTGTTAGGGGTGGTGTTTTATGAGGATTGATTATTTGTATAGATTGTATGTTGATTTTACTTGTTGATGGTGCACTGTCGGTTTCCTCAACTGTGAGGCTTTTGGACTCTTGGTTCAATATAATTTCAGATAATTGATCCTCATTTCCATCTGTTGCTGGATGGTCTATTTCATTTTCAGTTCGTTTCATTTCCATTTTTAATTTTCTCCATACTTCAAACATTGACGTATGCTCAACTTGACCTTTCCATTTCCAGTCTTCATTTTCTGTGTTTTGTAAAAATATATTTAGACAAGTTTTTGGGATCAAACTTTCCAAAATTTCTAGTTTCTGTTTTAATTTTAGACTATCCATAATAGTAAAATTATGATTTGAAGAAGATATTTTTGAAAATTTTACACTGTCTGCCGAAAAAGGAACCAGACCACAAGCTTTAAATCCATTTTTCACTGTATCTTTCGTTATAGCACTTGAGGCAGATTCAAGAAGTTTGGCAAAGTGCTCTTTACGTAACCTTTCTCCATCATTCTCCACATGAAATTGTCTTACTGCCGTTTTCCAAAAGCTTTTCAGTGGCCTGGACACTGCTACGTCCATTGGTTGGATGAGATGGGTAGAATTTGGAAACAAGGCTATAATTTCTATTTGGTTTTTGGTACAGAAATTTGATAGATGATAAGCTAAGTGGGAAACATGTCTATCAATAAAAAGTATTATTGGTCTCTCAATTTGTTTCTTGTCCAACCATGGTACAAAAACATTAGTTATGTATTCGTAAAATGTGGCGCCACACATCCAGCCCGTTTCAGAGCGGCCTAGTCCCCAGTCCTTATTTACACTTGCAGCTATGTGACCGGGAATCCTTTTATATTTAAAAATTATCATAGGTGGAGCAAAATCACCCTCTCCATTAGCTGTTACCAGTACCGTCAGATTCTCTTTATCGTCATTTGTTCCAGCCATATAAATGGACTTGTCTGTTTTTGCAAGAACCTTTTCCCCTTTTGGCTGAAGAAAGAAAGCACTTTCATCCGCACTAAAAACCCGCTTAGGATCTTCAGTAATTTTTATCAAATTTTTGGAAATCAAATATTCTTGGATTTCCTTAAACCAACGTCTGATTTGTGATTCTGTTACGTTCTCCCTTGCAGGAGTTAAATTTTGAGCAATCCTTGTACTGATCTGCGGATATCGTTTCAGAAAAGCTGCAAACCATTTTTTTTTCCTGCTCTTCCATCTGTAAAAGGTGTCTGCTTTTTTTTGCTTTATTATCATCTGCACACTGTACATGAGTTGCTCTCTCGTAACAGGTTGATGCTTGTGTGCCAGTAACAAAATCCACTGAACTAATATCTCCTCTTCTACAGGGCTTAGTATCGAAGGTGGGCCCATCTTACAAGATATGGGGGTTCTTCCCATTTTTTTATCCAGGAGAGTTTTCCTAGGTACATTACAGTAAAACCTCTGAATAGCGGACAGCTAGGGGGAATTTTTTTTTGTCCGTTATTGGGAGGTGTCCGTTATTAAGAGGTTTAACAATTTTAATATAAAGGAAGTTCGATTAATGTCTTGCAAATTAAAGTTATCCAAAATTCCTTAAATCGGTTTAGTAATATAAACCTTTAAAGTCTTTGATTTTTGAAAAATTGAAAAATAAAAATATTTTTTACAGTAAATACAAAAATGTAAAATTAATAAAAACGATAGGAAGTTTTATTAATCCTTTCTGTACAAATTTTTAGTAATAAGCATTTTCACACATAGATAAGAATAAAAAACTGCCACTTATAAAATTTATTTTATTTGAAAAAATTATAAAATACAATTATGTACATATGATGTGAATTATCTTTTAAAAAAATCTAATATTGTAGTCTGCTTCATATTCTTTAGTTTGTTTTCGAAAAAGTCGTGTTCACAATTTATCAAAATCTCTGATATTTTTGTGAAAGCGCTCACATTGTTACTTACAAAAAAGAATTTTTCTAGATCCCTTAAATTATCACATGCTTCACTAAGGCTGGAAATTTTAGGAGCTTGTTGTTCGTCACTAATTTCTTCAATATCAGACTGTTCATCACTGTTCGCCAGGAAGTCCTCAACACATTTAGAAATTGAAAAATCGGAATCTTCAGTGGTTAGTTCTTCATCTATAGAAGAATATCCGTTGAAATCCAAACCCATTTCAGTTGGTATTAAAGTGGATAGGTCGGTAAAATTATTTTCAAATTCTTCTTGGCCATCATCAGTTGGGTCTCCAGCTTTTTTAAATCCAGCCTTTGAAAAACAGTTTACTATTGTTTTTGCCGTAACTTTTCCCCAAGCTGCCACTATCCATATTAAAGCATTTGCAACTGTTATGCTTTTTTCTATTTTCTCTAGAGATGGCTCGGATTCCATAAGCATAAGTAATCTTTTGACTAAAAATCTTCGATATATAATTTTGAAATTTTGTATAATTCCCTGATCTAGAGGCTGGCTGGCACATGTAGTATTCGGCGGTAAAAAAATCAGTTTAATATTTTTAAGGACTATATTGTTAGGATGGGAAGTTGCATTATCTAAAAACAATAGTATATTTCTCTTTTGTTTTTCCATTTTTTTGTCAAACTTATGTAACCATGAACTCATTATGTTTTCGTTCATCCAAGCTTTTTTACTAGACGTCCATTCCAAAGGTAACTTATTGATATGTTCTCCTTTGAAACATCTCGGGTTTTTTGCTTTACCTATTACTAAAGGTTCTTCTTTTTCACCAGCCATACTAGTACAAAATAAAATTGTTAATCGGTCTTTAGCAGCTTTTCCTCCAGCACAGTTGTCAGTTTTTAGAGCAAATGTTTTTGTAGGTAATGCTCTATAAAATAATCCCGTTTCGTCAATATTGTAAACATCTTCTGCAGAATAGTCTTCCAAGATTTTATTTAATTTGATTTTCCAGTTTTCAACCTCTTGTAAATTGATGTGTGCAGACTCGCCACAAACAGACTTAAACGTGATATTGTGTCTCTTGCAAAATTTTTCCAACCATCCATTTGATGCTTTGAAAATGTCACACTTTAATTCTTTGGCAACTTCTAGTGCCTTTTCTTTAATTAATGGCCCAGACAAAGGAATCTTCTTATTTCGTACTTTGGAAAACCACTCAAAAACAATCTGATCCACAGCAAGTCCCTCAGTTTTAGGGAATTTCCGTTCAACTTCGTCATTACTAGAACCATCAACAAAAGACTTTAAAAATTCATTTTTGTTTTTTAGAATTTCGCTAATCTGTGTTTTTCCAACACCATATTTTTCGGCTAGTTTCCTAACACTTAATTTATATTTATCACTCGTATGGATAATTTCTACCTTATCCTTTAAAGATAAACGTTTTCTTTTTTCGTTTGGCATGTTGTGTTAACAATAACTAAACTTCAACTAAATAGTGTAAATAGACTGACCAAATTATTTGAGAAGCAATAAAATTTGTAAATAATATCCAGTAACAAGTACATATTTTCATAAACATCTTACCTATCATGGGAAAACCCATAAACCAAACCCACCCTATCTTAAGCTTGAAACAAGAAACCAGTCAACCGGAAACATTTTTATACCTGACCTTTTGCAAAAATATATAAAGATATCCGTACACGTAGGTAGATTACAAATTCTTAAATTTCGTTGAAATTTGGAAAGGTGTCCGTACATGGAGGTAATTTTTAAAGAAATAATATCTTTTGGTAACTAATTTGTATGAACGCGTCCGTAATATAGAGGGTCCGCTATTGAGAGGGTCGTTTATACACAAATGGGCATTGCAGCATTCCGGACATGTGTTTTTGTCCGTTACATAGAGGTGTCCGCTATATAGAGGTGTCCAAAAATAGAGGTTTTACTGTATATAATTTTGCTGCAGTTGCAACTGGCATGCCTTGTGTAACTGCCTGCAGGGCTAAATCCATTTGATTTTGAGAATATCCTCGCTTTGGCGCCATCCTTCTATAAAAAATTTACGTGTTAATCCATATTAAAGCATGTCGACCACTGGAACTCAATGAACCCGGTAATCGACAGAGAACTGTCGATAACTAGGATGCATTGATGTTGAGTGGTTCCTATTTTCGACACCCCCCAAAATTAGAGATTAGGTTGCAAATGATGCAGGGTCTACATGAAAACGAATGTAACAAACTTTAATAATACCAATATTCAATGCAAATAGTTTTTCGAACAGCTGAAATATTTTTTTCAAGTTTTTACTTACCTTTACAAAACTTTTTAGAAAATATTTAACCTCACACCTCAAACACTATTTCCGCCATTTTGAGAGGCAAATGTCAACACGCTGACGCTTCTACAATTTACAGGGTTGCCTGATGACGTAAATTTTCAAATGAACACAGAAAATGTAATAAAATGTAAAACGTTTTCTTATTTTGTTATTTGTTAAATAGGTTCCCGATTGCTGTTGTTTTTTTTTAAATTCAATTAGGTATTTTCATTTCTAATCATATAAATATATTTTTTATACATCATTAGTAAATTGACGTTTTGTTTATTTCAAGTAAGTACAGATATACAAAATTATTGCTGAACAGCTAACCCTCTAAAATAATCATTAATTAGATTGTCCCTGGCATTGTTGATGTTGTTTTGTGCAAGACTTTCTGGCTAGATTTCTCCACCAAAATCAATATTTAGGGCAGTTTCTTCAATATTAGGAAGATCCTCATTCTCAGCAATAGCAATATTATGCAGTACAGCACAAGCTACTATTACAGCCATTGATGTTACTAGTTTTAATCTAATGCCTCTAGATAATATTGGAAATCGTCTTTTCAGAACACCATACTGCCTTTCTACTGGATTCCTTGTTCTTCTCACTGAAATATATATTTTTATGAAATGCCTATCATTTGGAATAACATAAAAAAACATTGTGCATGAACACAACCTTTTATGAATTATAGACAACTGGTATTTCACAATTACAATTACCAGCTTCATTGTATAATTGTTCCACTTCTGTGTTGGCATTCAATAGTGGGGTGATGATATGCATTGTGTTGGCATATCCAACGTCAGCTACTATCAGACAATTAGGAAATTCATTATGTAACAACCGTCGCCTTATATTGGAATTGTCAAAAACTGTTTGGCGTGCTACTATGTCCGAAATTCTCAAATTGTGATCGGATTTGGTCTGAACATTTATAGAAAAATAAACTTTTCTATTCCTAATTGTTTCAGCATTGTTGTAGAATGAAGATAATAGGAACTATATACCTAAACAAGCATTACACTAATACCTAATACGAATTAAATTTTTCGTTTTTTAATTCGAAGTTCCATCACCTTTTACTGATTACATCAAATGCCCAGGCTTTTTTTGTGTCAATTCCAAATCCCTTAACATTTTTGGCATTTTTTAGGACAAGGCTAGGGCAGGCTCTCCTGTCAAGTAGTCCCGTGTATGTATAGAATTTCAATTTATTCAAAATCGCTGGTTTTCAAAGTAAACTGAACTAAGTCTTTGAATTACCAATGATAAGTTGAAATAGGTAAATGACCCTCTTTACTGAAGTACTACTACTACGACTATTTCTTATACATCTCCTTACCAGGATTATGAATTCTTATGTGGGTGCAATCTAAAGATCCAATCACCCTGGATAATCTTGCCATTGCATAAAAGTTCCTCTGAATTTCCTGGATCTCCTCTTCAGTTGTTGGCATTTTAATATAATGTCTAGCCAATGAAGCTAGTGCATATGAGAGTTTTTTCACAATTTTAGAAGCTGAAGCCTTACTGACATTAATTGAGCAACAGTTTGTAGAAAGTTTCCTGTTGCATAAAACCGAAGAGTCGCTAGCAACTGATTTATTGGTCTGATGGAATGGTTTCTGAAAAATAAATATTTGCTTAGGTAAGGCACAGCGCCTTTTATGAAGTAAATACATAATTGAAATTAGTACATACCTGTCAGTAATGGTTGTCAGTAAGTTGTCCTTCAATTTGTTGGAGTATCATGAGAACACTGGGTTTAGAAAGTCGAAACCAAGTAGTAAACTGGACATCATCGAGCTCTTCAAAGGGATTCATCCTTTCTTTAACAGTATATGGTCGTCTTTGATGCAAAATGTAAGCAAACATGAAAAAATCATGACAGAGTTGTCAGTTAGAATAACGGAACACCACTTTCTCGTATTTAACTGTATGTTCTATGGTTAACATCAACTTGAAAGTGGCAGCTAGGATAGCCGAAAGTTTGACTGCCAGCTAATGCAAACTGGCAGTTGATAAACACTTTGATCAAGATTTAGCCGAAGGCTACAATATTTAACCGAGCATTGATAAACTCGCCCTATGAAAGTCAAATCGCTCTGCCATTTTCCATTTTTCAGCATTTCAACATCGTCTCCTCTGGCTTCTAGAAATATTATTATTTCAGGCAGTAACTCATGAAATCTTGCAAGGAATCTTGCACGACTTAGCCACCTTACATCTGTGTGAAAAAGTAAGTCCAGTGTGTTCGAATCCGCTGCTTTCCAGTTGTGCTTTGAATAATCGCCGCTGCAAACTTCTTGCTCGGATGGAGTTTGCTACTTTGAAGGCTAACGTCATGACATCTTTCATGGTTAATACTTTTCCAGAAAGTGCTTGTTGATGAATTACACAGTAAAAAGCGAAAAAGCTCGGAAATTCTTCATTAGCTCAGCACAGTGCGATGAATCCGTTATGGTTGCCTGTCATGGCTGGAGCTCCATCTGTGGTCATGCATACAAGTTTATACAGCGGCATTTGTGCTTCTTGTGTGTACTTTAGAAATGAATCATAGATATCTACTCCTCAAGTACATTCTTTCAACTGTATCATTGTTATAAAGTCTTATTTAAGGGTCATATATGGATAGACCATGCGTATAAAAATACACAGTTGCGCCACATCTGTTGCGTCTGTGGTTCCATCAAATTTGAGTGAAAAGTAAGAGCAGTCTCTGATATCATTCATAGTTTGACTTTCCAAGTTCTTGCTTATTGTTTCCACACGTCTAGTCACGGTTTGCCGGGATAGTTGAATATCTTCAATGGTTGAAATTATTTCAGCTTTGTTTTTGAAATTTACGAACAAAGACTCAGCTGCTTGGAGAAAGCATTCTTTTATCATCACTCCATCATCAAATGGTTTCTTATTTTCAGCTAAAATGTGGCTTATTTGTATGATGCAATAGTAGCCGCTTTGGACTTCTCCAACGGTTTTGTAAACATGGCTTGTTCACCCGCCAAACAACGCTTCATGTCTTTCAATTTAGATTTTCGTATATCACTGTGACGTGGAAAGCAGTCTTCATGTTTTTTATGTACGGTTTTATGTCTCCAAATTACCTCGTTGCGGTGTGGCGATGGCAAATGGGCATATCAAAATATTGTTCAATATATTATTCACTCAAACTAAATAATATATAGGAATAGAAATAAGACTTATTAAGTATATTTTTAAATAAATTATATTATTAAAAAAATACTGTACATTTACAAGTGTTTTAACCACCAATTTAGTTGCCCCAGCATGTTTTAGAAACTTGTATGAGATAGGATGACAGGGACCTCACCATGTAAGTGGGTTCCGAAATCTCTTCTATGAGTCTTCCGACATTTTAATTGGCTTATTTTTTTTAAATTTATTTTCAATGTAAGTTACAGCCAACTGGTGCATACAATCTATATTGGAATTATTTTGGCCAAATAAATTTTGATTGAGTCCCTCTTTTCAATTAAAACATATAATATTTATAAATTTTTTGATGATTTGTTTTTCCATTTCCACAGTATGGTCACATATATTAAAATGAATATACTGTTTATTTAAAATTAATACATTTAACTTCCCAATGATGTTTTTATCACTGCATTTCAATGGCAGTACCTTCATGATACATTGATAGATATCAGCCAAACCATAAATAAATTTATGAGAAGCATACTTTAATCTTTTAATGTTCTCATCATATTCCTTAGCTTGGCTGATATTATGCCAATTGTCCATTGATGTCACATCAAATGAAGCAGAATGCTGCATCCTTTATGGTACTGTATTCTAAAAAAGGAAACTCCTTATACCATTGGGCATTGAATTTATTCTTCTTATTGTCCACTGGAAATGCTGATAAGATAGGCTGATGGGGTCCTAGTTCAATCAAATATTTTCTCTGTGCTTGATTTTCAATTTTGTCTCTGATTCCAGGATCGTGTGAAACCAAACCGACATTTGAACTCTCACCATCAATTTTTGATTGCACACTTTCGAGGTCCGACGCAGAAAAATAACCCTGACACGAAACTAAAAGTTCATCACAGGCTTCCTTCAGAGAAGTAGTCAAATCAACGACTTTAATATTTGTCAGATAATGGTCAATTATTGTTTCGTTACTGATTTGACTCGCGAGCTCTTTCAAGGGCGGAAATAAATCCAACAGAAAAAATAATTTTCCACAGCATTCGCTCCAGCTGAAGTCAGGTTTACCATTCCCAACCTCTTCGGTGGAAATCTGTTTGTCCACATCACCTTCTGAAATTTGAATGAAATCAGTGTCACCACAGTCAACAACAGTTCAGAAATTACCTTCTATCCGATCATTCGTCATTTCAGTTGGACGAGGTGTAGGATGAGACACTCCGGGAAACTTATTCATATTATTACTACTATCCAAAAATTCATCTAAAACTTGAAATAATTAAAAAATGAAATTGATCATAGGTATAGGTAATACAATAACTAACCATCGATAATTTCCATGGTGTCTGGTAAATTATCAGTTTTATTTTTTTTAACGGGTTTGTCTGCACCGCTTTCAAATTCGCCTGGAATATTCGATTAAATGAACACCTATTCAAAAATAAAAATATAAAATACCACCTACTTTCCTGGCCTATAGTTTCAGTAGACGTAGAGGCTATTGAATCAACATGTGAATTTCTTTTTCTTGATGCTGCTTCAAATGGATTTGTTGGGGCACCAATAGTGCAAATATTTACATATTTTCCGCTGTGCACTTTGAGTTCATGCGTCTTTTTGTAGTCATTATTGAACACTGCTCCGCAAACCGAACATTTCACTTTGATACGGCGTTTACTAGAACTATTCATTTTCATAAATATAATTCAAAAACAAATCTGAAAAATTTAAGTTGAACCAAAACTCCAGAACAGTATATACCACATTTAATAATTTAGTTAATTATACGGCGAATGACCAACTAACAACTGGAACTGACTAGTCCAATCTAGTTAGCCCAACTCTCACTGCACACTGCACATCATCACGTGACCGTCAGGACGGCATACAGGACAGGGCTCGCAAGGTGAATAAGCAAATTTTGTGACATGTTACAGGTTAGTGAGGAAGCGATAAGCGATAAATCATGACGTTTTTTTCGTCCAAACAATTTGCTGATTTGGTGACGAGGACAGAGGACGTGTTTGCGTTTCATTTACTTATTTACAATTCCCCTTTCCATATAATCTGAAAACTAAGAAATTTCGACTACAAACTCGGAATTTATTGTTTGTTTGAGGTTGAACATTCCCATAGTCTTGTCCCTAAATTGTAGATAGTGACTCATCGTACATTTTCTGGTTTTTACGGGATTTGAAAGTGCGGAAGGGATGTACGAAAGTGCCAAAGTCAAACTTAATCTGAAGCCAAAGTACCTAGCTTATTTCTGTTGTATTTTTTGACCTGCTTTATATGAATTATGAACCGTACAACTGATAAGTGACTATCTACAATTTAGGAACTAGACTATAGTTTGAAGTTGAAAATTCCTAGAGTAAAGTTCAGTGACAATTCCCATAGAGACATAAAAAACTCAAATTTTTGTTTCAGTTTGAATCTTTTCCAAACTTAATTTGCCAACTTGTCTAATATTGGGGGGGGGTGAACCCCCCCCCCAGCCCCCTCCCCATAGGCCCGTCCCTGTTGATGTGTGTTCATCAGCTATAAAATTATTTCTACACACAAAGTAGTCTTGAAAATTTTTCATTTTACTCAAAACATAACCACTTTATCTATATATGACAGGGGGTGAGGATCAACAATAATATTATCAATGTTTTCAGTATTTATGTTTTCATATTGAATGTCTTCCTCCACTCCCTGTGATACAAAATATTTCACAGAGTCCAACAGTTTCTGTGGATTTATTTTGTCTTTCTCATAAATTTTCTGCTAATGAATGTCGATCAACCATGTGATTGATGAGTAATGTTTGGAAAAAAAATTTAAAAGTAGGGGAGAGTGGGCCACCATGAGACGGAAAAAGTCTGGTTCAAATTGTCGATTAATTTATTGTAAATACGACACATATATGTCGTCGGTGCATAAGTTATGTTACATTAATGTAAAAAATGATATAAACTATTTATATTTGACTAGATTTTAAAGTTATGTGACATTCATTTTTTCAGTGCCCGTTTACTTGGGTCACTATGAGACAGGACAAAATGGGAAGTGTGGTATTCTCTATTTCTCAATAAAACACTTATTTTCTTTACTTATACAATTTCATTTATTTCATCTCATTTCTACATACAACATTCCGCACTCACAGTCAGTATTCGACAGCCGTACGATTAATCAGGTTCTTATAATTACATTATAATCATAATCATACACAGTTCAATACATCACATCTCTTCCTTTGTTTTTAATTGATAAAACATGAATAATATCCATACATTGCATATACCAATATCTAGTTTTATTTTAACTAATTTACACCTAATACCTAGTAGGGATGGAAACTTAATCTAAATTAACAAACATATTTATTCGATCAGTTCAACAATGATAACAATCAACAAATTAACAAGCATACCTAATGATGAATATAAAAAAAGCATAATTATAAACAAGAATAAATATAAAACAAAATTAAAACTAATTACCTAACGCTATCCTTATCCTCATGTTCCATCAACTGTTAGAAGAGGTAAGTATTGTTTTGTTCGTTTGAACCTGTGAAGAAATTATTATACTTGTATATTATTATAATCATGTTCCTCTTGTTAGTTTCGCTCATTATCATTATTTGCTATTCGCCACTGACCCTCTATCTTTTTTAGGTGAACTATATTTCGCCTTAATTGCTGACCTGTTTGAGAGTCTAGAATTGTAACATCTCCTCCTTGTTTCTCTATTACAGTGTGTGGGGTAGGATCGTAGTCTGGAGTCACTTTATTTGGCCTGATCAAATTTTTTTGATAAACTTTATCGCCGATATTTATTTCAGTATGATTGGTAGCCTTCCGTTTTCTATTCTCGTTTTTCCTGCCTTTCTCTTTTTGTATACCATCCCTATCAATTGTCTCATCGTCGAAAACGCTATGTTGGTTATCTGTGACGCTAGGTAGTTTGTCTCTGAATTGGCGCCGATAAAATAGTTCACTGGGAGTCTTTCCCGTAGTTGCATGTGGTGTGCTGTTGTACATCATGAGATAATTTACCAGCTCTTCATGCCAATTAGTCCTAAGGCCTTGACTTATCTTTAACCGCTTAAGAATAACCCTATTTTGTCGTTCTACCTCTCCGTTTATCTGAGGCCAGTATGGGATCGAGTGGTATATTTTAATGCCTTTTTCTCTACAGAATGATTTTATTTCTTCGCTTGTGAATTGCTTGCCATTATAACACGTAATTGATAACGGGAACCCTAGTCTCGAGAAGATTTCTTTAAGAACGTTAATGGTGGTTGTACATGTTATAGTTCCCATAATTTTAATTTCTTTATATCTACTAAAGTAGTCTATAATGACAAAAAGATATTTCCCGTTAGGTAGTGGGCCCATAAAGTCTATGGCCACGTCTAACCACGGAGCTGTTGGAATTTGTCTCCTTTTCATGGGATAGGGAGGGTCAGAAGCCGATATTCTAACTATTTTTTCGGCTTGATCGTCGATTTTGGGCCACCAAACTTTTATTCTTAGCCTACTTTTCATGGCAACAATACCTGGATGACCCTCGGCTGAATCTAGAACTCGTTGTCGAAGTTTTTCTGGAATAACAATTCTCGTACCTCTTAAAAAAATTCCATCACTGAAGCAAAATTCCTCTTTAAATACTTTACAGTATTTGATAGGATCGCTCCAAATATCTTGTTCAACGCCTGCTTTTAATTTTAAAATTTCTTGGTCGGATTTTGTGTTTTCTCTTCAATTTATTTCACTGTGACAGCAATAGGGCAAGAATGTGTCACAATTTGGTGCACTACGTCGTGACTCTCAAATGGTTCATGTACTTGCCGCTCACAAAGACGAGATAACGGGTCTGCAATATTAGTTTTCCCTGGGCAATATATTATTTTGAAATTGAATTACTGAAGCCTTGAAACCCAACGTTCTATACGCGCACAGGGACGAGATCTAGGACCAAAAATAGTTTCGAGCGGCTTATGGTCTGTTATCAGTTCAAATTGGTCCTTACCATATAAGTACATCTTAAAATGTTCCACTGCCCAAACTAAGACAAGTGCCTCTTTTTCAGTTTGACAATATCGCTTTTCTACATCCGTCAGGCTCTTGTTCCCGTACGCAATAATTCTAGGTACGTTATTGTCGAACTGAATAAGAACGGCCCCTAACCCTACTGGGCTTGCATCAGCAACGACCTGGGTACCCCTACGTAGCTATCTAAAGGTCGAATTCCCAGAGGGGATGAACGATGTCCCAAAAATGTCAACTCAGATATTTTAAATAAACATTTTTCTTTATTTAAAAGAACGTTATTTTTCTTCAATATTTTTATAGTGAAACTTACCCGGTTATCATGTTCTAATTCTGATATGCCATAAATTAAGATATCGTCAATGAAGTAACAGTTCCTTCGCATGGAAGGAGCATTCGTTCCATGGTTTTTTGAAATATTTCGGGAGCAGCGTTTATCCCAAACAAAAGACGTCTGTATCTATATAAACCTCTGCTAGATATGAATGTTGTTATATGTCTTGATGTGGGGCCGATTTCAATTTGATGAAAAGCATTCTTAATATCTTATCGTGAAAAGTACTTTGCTTTACGAAACTTTGTTAATAGTGAATCAATTGTAGGTAGAGGGTAATTTTCCCGCTGTATTGCAGTATTAGCTTTGCGCATGTCGATACATATTCTGACATCTCCGTTGTCCTTTAGGACAGGTACTATAGGGGGTATCCATTCCGATGGACCTTTGACTTCCTCAATTATATCGAGTTTGAGTAGTTCATCTAATTTCGTATTTATTTTCGTCTCCAGCGGTATGGGTATTGGGTACCCTTCTATATGGCTGGATAATTGGAGTAATGGTTCTGTCAATTGGAATATTTATCAACACGCCTTTAAACTTTGGAAATGGCCCTACGACTGTGACATTACTTATATTCAAGCCTATTTTGAAAACTCCTAATGAAATCGCTGTTGACTTACCTAACAAACTTTTCTTGCTATTTTTTATTACGTAAAAAGTTGCATTTTTTTGGCTTATACCGATTTTAATTTTAGCGTCAAATGACCTTAGAATTATTAAGGGCTCCTTCGCTCCATATGCGAAGAGAATTTTGTTAGGGTTTTTTATTTGGTTAGAAACTACAATTCCCGATTTCTTTAGGATTTCCCAAGATTTTTCAGATATTATATTGGACTTACTTCCGGTGTCAATAAGCATGTTAATATTGACGCCTCCTACTTCACAGGTGACTGTGTCTTCCTCGCCATCAAGATGAAATACGTATTCCGTGTCATTGGCTACATCAGTTACATTCTGAACGTCGTTATCATTTTGTCTTGATTTGAATTTCTTTTCGGAGGTCCTGTAAAGACTGGTTTGTTGCTGGGGCGAAATATTCTTGTTGATTTGCAATATTTTTCGAAATGGCCCTTAAATTTATATTTATGACATATGACGTTTATTGCTGGGCAAATTTTGTGGGTATTTCAATGGTCTCTATTGAATTTGAACTTGAATCTCCCTCACAATCAAAACCATCAAGGGAAGGGATGTTAGCCATTTTCCACAATCAACAAAATAACTTATATGGTATCCACCTTGTATATTTTAGGTATACCAAACTATATTGTTGTTAGACACTATATTAGACAAATAGGCAATACTTATATTTATTCACAAAATCCATAAGCTGAATTATTAATTATCTTTTGGTATGAAATAATATAAATCCATTTACTTATTTTGTTAATTAAATAAGTTAGTGGAAAATATTTCAAATGCAAATGATGTGTTGTATTTTTATAAAAATGAGTATGACTAAGCGCATATCAATTCGATAACAAAAAGAAATGAGGTATTAGATATTTTTAAGCGGGAATTTAGGACGATTATTATTATTATTATCATGAACTAACCAACTAGATACTGATGTTTGACCTCATTTTTCTAGCTCTTCCTTCAATTCATCTTGTATTTCTTGATACAGTTCCTCATTAAGGAAGTATTTCTACATATCGCACCTTCTGAGAAACATTGACGCAAGTGCTAGTGTGTAAAATGTTGAGGAAACGACTTTTTTCAGAATACGTTAGACCCGGAACAATGACAATACAGTAAATCTGCCGATTACTTGAATGTTCAAGGGAATTTTTTGATCTCTGTAGTTACTACGCCTAGTTTGACATGAGCACCAATTTACATTTTGTACCTGTTAGAGGGGTAAAACTGGTATTATCCCCTCAATTGTGTCATTGTGGCCCTAGGACTTCGTGTTTTTTTCAGTTGAGGCAATAAAATTAAATTTCATCAAATAGGTACCTAATTGAAATAAAAGAAAGAGTAATTAGGTAACTTCAATGAAAAATAAACTAGAACAGAGTGTTATAAAAATTTCCGTAATATTTAGGTACTATATTAGTGTTCAGCAACTTTAATAAGTCGTCTTTCTTACTTCCCGTGACTGGAATTTTGGACTTATAGGCTTGTTTAGGAGTCACATCATTAGTCTTTTTAGAACGTCTAGTTCTAATTGGAGCATCTGTCCATTCTTCATCGTATCCAAGTTTATAACGGGAAGTATCCATTCCCTTCTTAAATTCCACCATCTTTATTTCGGTTAACTTTATTTGATCACCATTAACATTCTTTGTTGTGTTAAAACCCATTTCCGCTGCCAAGGATTTTAAATCATAAAAATCTCCGAATGTTAATTCATTCACTTGAAAAGGCTCTCCCCTCTTTTTTGCTGTACGGATCAGAGAAATGTATTGATCTGGGACGTATATGGGCCCAGATTTTTTGGATCTTTTAATATTTTTCTCTATTAGGGATTGGGTAGTATCACCTTCATTTTGAGTGTGTCCCCTGATGAGAAATTTGTGGGTTATACTGTTGATATTCAAATGGGTAACTACATACAAGTACATAGACAGAAAGAAGAAAATGACGATTCAACTTGATGAAAAAATTATTCTAACAGAAATACTAACCGGTTTTTCTGTTGCCCGCAACAGTTATCAGAGTAAAAAATGATGTTGCAGTTGGGATGACTCTGTTGTATTTCATTGAGATATTTGAATACACAAGATTTAATCTCTATTGCTCCTCTATGTGCCAAACCTTCATGCCAAAAATAACACCTGGCGATTTTCGTATTGGTATCTGTGACCTGAAAATGAGCAATTGACTTATAACAAAGGATCCTTTAAACTTGCCCTACTCACTGTGAAGTTATAACAATTGAGTTTAGAATGATAAAAGAATGCTGAAGAATCTCCTATTGGGACAGGCATCACTGCCTGTAGATCGTAGATTGCAACAATTTGGTTTGTACCAGGTTCTTCACTTTTTTTTATGTCTTCTGCTTTTTCTTGTCTACTCAATTCCTTTTGTTTCATATGCTTTTTATAACTTTCTTCCAAACCTAACTTCTCATCTCCAACGGAGTTCTTATAAGCTTCACATTGGTCGCACTGATCCTTTTTCGGAACATGGAATCCAATATTGAACTGGGTGTTGAAAATTCGAGAATACGCATTATAGTTCGCTGATGGTTTATTAGCGAACTTGCGCAAAGAATCATAATTGCGGTGCAGCTCCGTGATAGTAAGTCCACCTTCTATGAACTCTCTGCTAGTACTAGCTCGCACATAGTGGCTCTCTACTCTAGGTATAGAAAGTATGTGTGCCCGTACCGATTCTCTAATTTCTTCGTCTAGTTTTGAATGTTGTGCGTGGGTACCTCGCTTGTCAGCTGGGGTTGTCCCGATATCATTGAACTTAGATGTCATAACTGTGCGAATGGAACGCTCTTTTATTGCTAGGGTACTCAGTAGAAAAGACTTGCAAACTTGGATCTTTTTCCCTTCTTGCAACAAAAAAAAATGAACAGTTTGGTTTTCGAGGGTGTTCGGAGTTAGTTTTGATCCTTCTATATTGAACCTGTGAGATTTCACAGCATGTACTCAAATAATCTCGTTGCCTTTGAAGTGATCCTAATGCCCAATATTTAGCTAACATATTTAGCTAACTATTACATACCTACTTATCTCAAGTATATTTATTTATTTCATAGTATACTTACTAGTAATTTCCTTTTTTCCGTTATTTGTCCTCGTCGCCACTTGTGGTATTCTCTATTTCTCAATAAAACACTTATTCTCTTTACTTATTCAATTTCATTTATTTCATCCCATTTCTACATACAACATTCCACACTCACAGTCAGTATTCGACTGCCGTACGATTAATCAGGTTCCTGTAATTACATTATAATCATAATCATACACAGTTCAATACATCACAGGAAGAAAAAAACTAAAAATTGTATTAAAATATTTATGAAACACACAAGAAACCATTATTAGTATCATCACAACATTTGAAATAAGGAAATATTTATAAAACACTCAAAAAGGGTTAATCTTTATTTTATATTAATAATAAAAATTAACGCATGCTCAGTTGATTAAAATTGATTTCAAACTTATAATATGATTTCAATCGTTTTGTATTTCCTAAAAGAGTTGGTTTGGGTAAAATCTTCGAGCCTTTTCTTAAGAAATTGATTTTGACATCACTAGATACTGATTCTAGTTCGACTACTTTTCCTACAGAGAATACATCATTTTTTGCCTTGAATTGTACCAAAACAAAATCATTGGGCTCAGGATCCTTATCAAGTTCTTCAAAGCTTGACGGTTCGACTTCAGGAATCCACCCGTCCTCATCAGAATCGTCTTGGAAATCTCACTTTCAACTTCGGTATCATCTTCATCGGAAGATATGTTCTTAGTGATCTGTTTTCGTTTCTTCGCAAATACGTTTTTTTGCAAGTTTCCTTTCTTTTCTTCTGTTCTTTTTCTTTTTTTTCCATTTCTCTCCGTTCAATTTTCTCCTTTTCAGGTGTGTCTGTGGGTATACAACTTTTAGCTCTTTTACGCTTGCTCTTTTGTAATTTTCTTTGGCCTGCCTTCGGGTAGCCTTTGAATATCTGGGGACTAACAAAAACTGCTGTAGCAGGCTTATCTTCAGTTGGATTATCTGTAACCTGTGGTGTATTCAAGGAGGTAGATGGGATTTGTATAAAATGGGATGTTTCCACAGAAGTTGATGGTATTTCTTCGGTAAAATCTTCAGTGACAGGTGGGACATCCATAGTCGTTGACAAGGTAGAGTGTTTTCGTTGCTGGCCGTCGTCGCTCGCCTCGATCCAACTTGGGGAGAAATTAACAGACAGGGTTGGTCTGAACATGCCCCCGGCCTTGGAAGCTTTGGCTTTCAATAGGCAGTCCTTATAGCCGCTACTCTGCACACTCCATCTTTGCCTTCGACGAGGTGCGCTATTCTTCCTAATCGCCACCTCATGGGGGAAACATTGTGGTCTTTCACCAGGACTAGTTGACCGATTTTAAGATTGCCTACATTTTCGTTCCATTTCTGCCTCTCTTGGAACTCGCTAATATATTCATGGTGCCATCTATTCCAAAACTGCTCATATATCCTTTGAAGGAGTTGACAGTCTGTTTTCTGATATGTCCATAACTGATAGTTCAGGAATTGTCATTGCAGAACGACCGATGAGAGAATGTGCGGGGGTGAGAAGGGAATAATCATCAGGATGGGAACTTGAGGGAGAAAGCGGTCTTGAATTTAGTATAGCTTCTATGTGTACAAGCAGTGTTTGAAAATCGAAAACGTATAGCGTATAAGAACCTACTACTCTTTTTAAGTGGTATTTCAAACTTTTCACACCCGCTTCCCATACACCACCGAAGTGTGGTGAATTTGGAGGTATAAAGTGCCATTTTATTCCTAGGTTTTCTACCGATCGAGTGATAGTATCATTGTTGGTTTGTAAAAAATGACCCATTAACTGTAAATCTTTATTGGCTTTAATAAAGTTCGTTCCGTTATCGGAAAACATTTCTAAAGGTTTTCCTCCACGACCAATGAATCGGTTAAAGGCTTGCAAAAAATCGTCTGAGCTTAATGATAAAACAAGCTCCAGATGTATTGCTCGAGTTATAAGGCAAATGAATAAGGATACCCAACATTTTATGGTTTTGCAACCGCGTCCGCGTCGATATTTGACCATGAACGGGCCAGCATAGTCTACGCCAAATGGTAACGCCCATTGAACCCTTGCAGCGGGTAAATCTCCCATGATTGGTTGAACTGCGGGTTATATCGACAACATTTAACGCAGGTACGAACTATTTTCTGTGCTAAGTTTCGACCTGAAATTGGCCAGAATTTTTCGCGAATGCAAGCCAAAAGTTGCTGAGGTCCCGCGTGTAATAAATTTTCATGTTCAAATTGCATGATTAATTTGGTGAGGTGATGATGAGGCGATAACAAAATCGGATATTTTTTTGATTACGAAAAGTTAGAATTGGAGGGTCTTCCTCCCACTCTTATTAAACCCTTGATCATCTAAAAAGGGTTTTAAACTTGAAATTCTACTGTTCTTGGGAATATCTGATTTTTTGCTTAAAAAGGAATATTCGTCTGAAAATGATTTCATTTGAGCTATTGTTATAAGTTTTTGAAAATTGTATTCAACTACCGACAATGTTAGGTGTGTAAAAATTCGATTTTTAACGGGACTTTTAACATTAAAGTAAAATCTAAAAATAAAGGCTGAAACACGTTTTATTTTCATTAGGTTAGAAAATCTTCCAAATGGAAAATGAGTTTTTGGTAATTTAACGATGAAAGAACATTGTCGCATTTCAGGCAAATCTTTTAAAATAAAAAAATTAATTGGCCACTCCTTTTGGTCCTTAAGTAACCAAGAGGGTCAGTGCCACCACATTTCTAATCCGAGAATGTTTGTTGGCTTAACACCTTGAGACACTAAATCCGCCGGGTTATCAGCACTAGGCACATGTGTCCATTCAAAATTATTTGTCAATTTTTGTATCTCAGCAACTCGATTATCTATGAATGGTTTTAATAAATTAGGGGACGTTTGCAACCACCCCAAAACTATGGAAGAATCCGACCAACAATAAATTTCACTGAATTCAATCTGTATGGAATTTAAAACTGTAGAAATTAGTCGGGCTAACAAAAGAGCTACGCATTCAAGACGTGGTATAGTTAATATCTTTAAAGGAGCTACTTTTGACTTAGCACACAATAAATTACATTCTACTTGCCCTTCTCTAGTTTTTGATACAATATAGATGCAAGCTCCGTAACTTGATTCTGACGCGTCTGAAAAACCGTGTAAAGAAATAAAACTAGGGTCGATGCAAGTAACTTTACGAGTAATCGCTATAAAATTCAAAAGATTGAGTTCCGATGAAAATTCTAGACATTCGGTCAAAATGTGGCCAGGTAAAGGTTGATCCCAGGTAAGATTTTCCGCCCACAATTTTTGCAATAAGATTTTAGCAATAATTATGCAAGGGTTTACTAATCCTAGAGGATCAAAAATCGTTGCAATTCTTGATAAAATGGCTCGTTTAGTAATTTGGTTTAGGTCAGTTAAGTTTGCATCCATTACTTTATAGGTAAGTGAATCTTGTGGGCTTCTCCAAGAAAGACCTAAAATTTTATCACAATCCTTGTTTTCAGAAAAATGAATTGTATTGTCTGAATCTAACTTCAAATTTTGTATTACATCCGAGCGATTGGATTTCCATTCAAATCCCCGACTAATAAGAACGTCAGAAATTGTTTTAATTACATATTCTGCTTCTTTAGGCGAATCTTCAGAAGTGAGTAGGTCATCAACGTACACATCCCTTTTAATAATATTGGATATCTTTGGATGAGAATATAAGCATTCGTTTGCTACTTCATGTAAACTTCGAATTGCTAAAAAGGATCCTGTAGTTGTTCCGTATGTTACCGTATTAAGCTGATATGTTTTAATTGGCTCACTTGGACTAGCTCGCCATATAATTTTCTGCAAATTTCTCTGTTTTGGATTGATGAGCACTTGTCTGTACATCATCTTTATGTCGCTGGAAAGGACAATCCAGCCCATTATAAAACGTTAAAGTATTGAAAATAAATCAGATTGAATTATTGGACCCGTCATCAGTAAATTATTTAAAAAAACACCTGATGATGTTGGTGCTGATGCATTAAAGACAACGCGAAGATTAGTCGTAGAACTAGATTCTTTGAGAACGCCATGATGAGGTAAGTAATATTCGGGTTCATAATTTTTTATATTCTTCTGTTCAGTCATGTGACTGAGTCGTTCGTATTCCTATAGAAAATCTGTATATAAATTTCTCAGTGAATCATTTGCAAGAAGTTTTTTATCCATACTGATAAATCGTTTAATTGCTGTGTCGCGAGAATTCCCGAGCTTGTGAGGAGAACCTTTTAGAGGAAGTGATACTATGAATCTACCATCCGTAGAGTACGTTAAATTGTCAACAAAATGGTTTTCGCACAAGACTTCTTCATTAGATAATGGCTTATTATTTGCGATTTCTTCTACTTCCCAGAATTTAGTAAGTTGTTCTTGAATTAAGGCATTTTTACTCAAATTACAAAAGTTGTTGTTACTAAAAGATGAAAAGGGTCCTGCTACAATCCACCCAATGCGAGTACTGTACAGGATGGGACCATTTCTACCGAGCTCGTACTTTTCTGTATCTAAAAGATGCCAAAAGATATCAGCTCCGAGTAATATATCTATCTTTTGAGGTTGATCAAAGGTCGAATCTGCTAGTTGAATATGCTTAGGAATATTTATTAAATCGCGATTAATATGAAAGTCTGGTAAATCACTTGTTATTTTGTCCAGAACAAAACATGTCGAATTAAAACTGTATGAATTGATAAAGTACCGAATTTTCAAATGACATTTGTTACTAGCACGTGATAATTTGTCTGACATTCCTGAAATCGTTAAATTAGTTTTTTCTGTATCTAGTTTTAAAAGAGCGCATAGTTGAAGTTATGAAGCTAGACTGTGTTCCACAGTCCACAAGTGCTCGTACTGGTATGAAACTTCCTGTAATATCTCGGACTTGAATCATTGCTGTACACAAAATGGCATTTTTTTGCTTTAGATAGATTGCAGTTTGTGTTTTGTACGTTACAATATTGCGACTTGACAATCGAACTGTCATCGTTCCTTTGTAAATTCACTCCAACTGCTACATTAGCCTGATCTGTATTGTGCAAAATGATATTATGTTTTTCTCCTCATACTTTGCAACCTGACCAGTTACAATCTTTGAGAAGATGATTGGGTCGTAAGCAATTGAAGCATTACTTCAATTCATTAACTTTTTTCGTACGATCGGTTATAGAAAGTTTCAAAAAGTTGGTACAATAAAAGAGATTATGATCGCCCTTGCAAAAATGACATGAAAAGTTTGATTTATTGTTTACTTTCTTACCGTCTTTTGAATTTGCAAACATACCTCTCGAATGAGAAAGGAGCTCTAGATGACATATTTTTTTCACAATTTGATCCTGGTGAGTGAGCAGACATATAATTGTTTGCTATTAACGTTTTAAAAGCTGATATAAAATGCGATATATTTGGATTTGTGTTTCTTATACCTAGTGGCAGCTAAAATAGCTAAAAAAAATTTCTAGTGGTTCCTGGTGAAATGCTGCTGTTGAAAAGTACTTAAATTTTACAGAATTACACCCGTATGCATAGTCTATCGCCAGCGACTCTCCGTGGGATCGCAAATCGCCATGCAATAATTTTGATGCAGAGTCAAGCGCCAGAAAAGCAACGAGTGCGCAGTAGTTTATATTTTCGAGAATCGCCGGCGAACAGTGGGAGATGGTCGGTAGTACCTCCGGCAAACTTTTCAAGTGTTTGCAAAATTATTATCACGTGCAAAAATAAATGAGCAGTTTTAAGCATTCGACAACGTTCGCCAATTCCTGTCTTTTCAGAGTACGGTTTTGAAGTTATGGATCGTGATTTAGAAATTTTGTATAATGTGAATAGATATATTTGCGATTTAGAAGTACGTGTACTTCGCAGTTAATTCAGTAAATGATACTGCATATAACAATCATAAAACATAGAATAATGTAGGAATATCCGTGATATGGAAAATCCATTGGAAAGATATAGCGACATAAAATTCAAATCAAGATACAGATTTAGAAAAGATGTCATATTACCAATGATCGAGGGTCAGGAACCTATTACCAATCGAGGATTACCCGTTCCTAGATTAATTGCCGTTTTATTAACATTTCCATTTTATGCAAGTGGCAGCTTTCAAGTAGGTAGTAAGTTATATATCTTGCAATATATCATGTTATTAATTATTTATAGATAGTTTGTGGGGATTTAAGAGGATTGAATCAATCAACTAGTAGCCGAGTGATCAAAAGAATCGTGGGAAGGCTAAGCTTACCGTTATATTTTTATCTGTGTTCTGTGACTCGATTGCTCACAAGAATGACCAACCGAAGCGGTTTGAAAATCCAGAAGCGGAACGGACCGCTGTGTTTGTTTTACACTATTATGTTACATTACAAGACGTATCGACTCGAGAATCGACTCGATAAACGCTTCGGTCAAAACCGCCGTGTCTGTCTTTGCCCATAGAACTGTTGGCGGTGGAAACAATTCGGACCTCACGTTCGAACGGTTCGACCTGTCATGCTCTCATAACCAAAAAGTACACATAACCTTTTCATATAAATTTCTTTTCCAAACAAGAAGGAACAATAAAACTCAAAGTCCAAACTACAAATTTTAATATTGTCCACCAAAAGGACAAAATGTTCAGCGACTAGTTTCGGTACAAAATTACCATCATCAGGCTACAATAGAAATATTATACTTATGAAAAAAGATCTCATGAGATAATGTTAAAAGTTGAGTCAAAATATATTAATATTATTGAAATAAGATGAAATTTTTTTTGACATTAAATAGTATCAACTACAAATTATTTTATTTTGAGTCTAAGTGAATAATATATAAAATAACAATACAATTACCTTAATGAAACATTAACAACAGGAAGAAAATTAATTTGCCATCAATCCATACTATAGATTAGACAAGTAAAAGTGGTTCAGAAAGAAAATTATAATTATTAAGAAAAATATGAAGGATTATTATGAAAATTATAAAATTACAAACTTGGAGACATTGAAAGAAATTTGTTTGAATTTGCATTTGAAATATCCAAATGGATAAATGTTAAAATGAATTAGTACCCAAATATGAAAATGGGGTACTAAGAAAGGGACTAATAGACCTCTATTAGCCACTAAAATTATTATTGAGCTCATTGTCAAAATGAGAATGAGATAAATCATGATGGACTTTAACTAATAAAATATCCATTTATAAATTAGAAAATTTTTAAGAAATTGTTATAACTCAATGTCACTAAAGCACATGTACTATGTTGAATGGAAACGGATATATAAAATTAAAATGGATACCAAACAATGACAGATATCAATAATCAAGAAAACATATTTGTATTCTGTGTAAATATTAATTTATTAAAAT
>CAJUYG010002923.1:1928-25587 GCA_910591675.1 Galerucella calmariensis
CATAGTTATCTTGCAGACTGGCAAATTTGTGAACACACTGTGCGACAGAGCGCTGGATGGGCTTAAATTAATTGAAAAATGGTGTAAGGAACACTCACTGTCAATCAATCCCAGAAAGACTGATATGGTCCTTTTCACCAGGAAAAGAAGTTTATCGGGTTTGAAACCTCCCGAAATCTTCAAAAGCAAACTAAACTTTTCGGAAGAGGTGAAATACCTTGGTATTACCCTCGACAGAAAACTAACATGGAACTCTCATCTACACAGCAGAGCAAAAAGTGCATATGTGGCTTATGAGCAGTGTCGGAGGACAGTGGGACGCACATGGGGTCTGTCACCCCGTGTGGTCTCCTGGATCTACACTGCAACAATAAGATCCATGTTAACGTATGGAGCAATTGCATGGGGACCAAAAGTTCTACAAGCAACGGCCATCCAAAAATTATATCAAATACAGCGAATGGCTTGTCTGAACATCACAGGAGCCATGAGAACAACACCAACCGCAGCAATGGAACTAATTACTGGTCTGACCCTTCTGGACCTGCACGTCAAGGAGGTTGCGTTAATGGCCATGGTACGATTGCGCACGGCTGTTGTAAACCCCGAAGTAGGAGTGGGCCAATTGAGGTTGAGCCTATGGCAGGAAGCGCTCACTGCGCTACCTCTGCTGCAGGCAGCCAACGATGCAATTGAACCCAGTTTTTTGTTTAACAAACCCTACAAAATTCAAATAAAACAGAACACAGAGCCAGATGCTGCAAATACAATACGCATTCATACAGATGGTTCAAAAATGAAAGAAGGCTCAGGATGTGTAGTTTACTCGAGAGCACTAGGCCTAAGGATTAGGTGGGGAATGGGAAACAATACCAGCGTGGTTGACAAAAGAACTAACCAGAAGAGGAATTTCTGGCAAAAACATAACAATCTACACTGATAGTAGACAAGCCCTATTGGCCTCAATAGACAACGTGTTATATCGAGGCTAGTACTAGAGTGCCACCAAGATTTAGCTGACGCCTCGGCAGATAACAATATTATCCTGAGGTGGGTTGAAGGTCACGGCAGGAGTGAAGGAAATGGCACTGCTGATTCTTCAGCCAGGGAAGCCGCTGGACTAAAAATTCTAGGACCCAGTTACACCTACGGCCTAACGACTTCGACAATTGCGGAACTAGCCAAACGTTACACCCATGCTCAATCCCTTAAGAGATGGGATGGAATCAAAGGATGCAGTCTTGCCAGGATCACCCTGGGCGACCCTGGAAAGCTGGCGCCGAAGAAATATTTGGCGATGACCAGGAAAAACCTACGTTTAACAGTAACTGACTGGTCACTGTCAACTAAGGAAACACCTCCATACTATGAGGCTAGTGGACACACCTCTATGCAGGATGTGTAAACAGGAAGATGAAACTGTCAGGCATATCTTATGCGAGTGTCCGGAGTTATCGTCAATAAATGGGTGTGTGTTCGGTGAGTCTTGGCCTACACCTGCCGATATAAAGGAGATGTCTCCCAGTGACCTGTCCACCTTCCTGAGAAGGACAGGATGGACAATGACCTAGGAGGACAACTCCTCGGGAGGATGTACAATGAGTCACATGTGGCCTAAGTGCTGTGAGCCTACACACTCACCCTCCGCACTCTACAGATACAGATACACAACCTGGAAATTATTCACAATGTTGTAGGTCCACCGCTAAAGGGCGTATTTGACAGTAAAAATTTTAAAATGTAAAATTTTTCCAAAATTTACTGAATTAATGAGCTCAATAAATATTATAATCAGATTAATCGACAAATTCTGCATTTTTTCAATACGACAAGTTTAAGTCTATATCTTCAAATGAGAGGTGGGGGAGAGTGGGAACCTTGTTACGAAAAAACGCCTGTAATTGCGGCTCTGCTCGACCGATTTCAATAAACTTGATGTTGTTTGGAAGAGTTTTTGTTGAACAATCGGAAATTTGTGAATATGAAGCAATCTGATGTATAACATGGATGCTGGAGGGCGCTGTTTTATTTTTTCTGTATTTTGTGTTTTCTCGTAACAATTTTAAGTGGAAACATACAAATTGAAGTGGGTCTTAGAGAAGTAGACTGAATTAGTATCAAAACACTGCAAACCGCATGGCGATATTTCTTTCCTATCCTGAGATATCGTAAAAAAACAGGTAAATGGCGGGAGCTGATCTTCCAACGTCTAGAAGGCTGGTGAAGTGAGTTGTGCTACATTTTCCCAATTATATCAGAATGTTTTATTTGTTTTCAAGCCATTTGTAAGCAAATGAAATGAAATATCAATGAAAACCGATATTTGCCCAGCAACAACAAATACAGTTTAAAATATGAATTACGATTTGGGTCGCGCTGTATCAAACACCCAAACACGGTTTAATGATAACTGATGTTTTTCGTTTGTCCAGTGATAACGTATATGTTTCTCATTCTTATTATACCGAAAATATCATGAAATCAAAGTTTACTTATGAAAACATGACTAATGTATTCGCCGCCATTTTATGTCCAGTTTCAATAAAACAGTTATTTATTGAAACTATCTTATGCTGTGTGGATATATTTTTAACTAACAACATGATAATAACCTAGGTGAGGCAAAGTAAAAGAATGTAGCAATAATAAAAATAATGAAAGGCCTGGCGAAAAAAAATCGTTATAATATTACGAGAGTTAATGCATTTTAAGTCATTTTTCGTTTACTCACAACGATGGCCTTCAATGTGTCTTATTGATGTGATTATACCATTTTATATTGTGCCCATATCACATGGTCCCACACCAAAGTTTTAGTGCTCAAGATTTCGATACCATGTTCGATTTTTGCAACTGGCTCTCACATACGATACAAGACATTGAAGCTGCTGTTTTCTCTACCCGTCAGCGATTGATTTCATGCATTGAATATAATAGACGACATTTCGAGCATCTAGGGCGGTACTAATTACGTACCCAGTTATTTACTCGTATTATAGGTTTCAATTGTTCGATTTATCACATTATTTTAAAATTCGTTCTCATTGCTAGTAGCGACAGCATTACATTTAGGTGATCTAGTGGAAACCAAAACATAAGTATGATAACAATTCAAATTACTACAGACCAATGTAATATCTCATTCAGGCTGAATTTAATAATTTCTGTTAACGCGAACCAGCCTTCTAGACGTTGGAAGAACAAAAGCCGCCATTCACCTGTTTCTTACGATATCTCAGGATAGAAAAGAGATATCGCCTTGCGGTTTGCAGCGTTTTATTAGTAATTCAGTCTTATTTTTAGAGACCCTCTTGAATTTGTATGCTTCCATTTGAAATTGTTACGAGAAAACACAATATTTGAAAAATATTGAACAGCGCGCTCTAGCATTTTTGTTATTGATCAGACTGCTTCATATTTACAAATTCTCGATTGTACAATAAAAGCTCTTCCAAACAACATCAAGTTTCTTAAAATCGGTCAGGCAGAACCGGAATTACAGTTTGAAGAGATAGACTTAAACTTGTCCTATTAAAAATATGCAAAATTTGTCGAGAAATCTGATTATAATATTTAATATGCTCCTTAATTTGGTATATTTCGAAAAATTTTGCATTTTTAAATTTTAGCTGTCAAATACGCCCTCTAGCGGTGGACCCACAACTCTGTGAATAATTTACACGTGCCTCTCAGGGTCACTTTTGTTATAAATTTGCTTTTCCCGAAGCTGTGCTATAAACGGTTCCCGAGATATGGCCGAGAGCCATTCTTATTGGGACACCCGGTACATTGTACAATATTTAAAAACTGAGAATATAATATATGGACTAATCCATAATGACGTCACTGATAGGTAAATCATATTGCTGTCAAGTGTAATTTGTAAGTTTCCATTATTTGAAGTATATTATATAATGATCCAGTAATGGGTAGTAGCAATTACTCGCGAATAGAATACTATAATTTATCTACAACAACTATCAGGAAAAAAACACAATATGAATTCAATAACATGAATTATTAATTTTTGTCAACATGATAATTATAGTGAATAGTAGATAATATTATTACAGTCATTAGAAGTAACAGGTGAATTATCTTCACCCGTCATATTATAAGTAGTACTTGTACTTCTTGTTTAATTCAGCAAAATACACGACTAACACACTTCCAGGAAAGAAGGTGGTTTCTTGCGTTGACTTCCAAGCCATGATATTCTTGTATGCCATCATACTGCCCCTTTGATTTTGTAGGTAGCAAATGTTTTGTTGTGTTTGCGGCTAACTCCAATATCAGTAGTATTGCTCTGCGTTTCGACTTCATCAAAAGCACTTGTACCTGTAGTAGTATTCATTGGTATTCATATGTGTTATTTTAAAATCAAATGTCATCGCCACAGCACCTGACAGCAGCTTCGCACCTCCTACTCTCGCCCAAAATAATTCCATCGAACTATCAATATTATCCAATTAATAAGAGTAAGATCTGTCATCACTTGTCAAAATTCCCATGTATATATTATGTGATAGTAGTTTACAACTGACTCACGTTACATGCCAAAACACAAACTCCAACTCAAGCTGATCGGGGTTTTTATGAAAACGATGGGTAGGTTAAAAAGTAGGAGTATTCTATTATAGAGGTCTCTAGATTCGAAGGAACATGTAACATTAAAAATTTCTCACGTGGAAAAAATCTAGGCTTATAGTTTAGTGTGGTACGCCTAACTTATGGAGAGGAACGCTGAATTTTCTTTTAGAGATGAAAGGGGTGCTTTGATAATTGTTGACAAAATAGCTGTTTACTATAAATCCTCTAACTGGTTGTGAGTTTTTATAGGCCGACCACGTGAAGTAGTTATTGCCACGTTGACTAACTGTATATCAGACATTGGTTCATGTTAATTGAGTGCCACCGTTTATTTGTTTTGGTGAATGACCCATGATTTTCATGGGATCTCACGGATGTGAAATATAAGGTTGGATCCCGTTGACAATTGAGTTTGGAGAATTCAATTATCCGGATTACTATATTATCACCTCAGTGTTTTTTTTGGTTAATCGAAAAGTTCATATCGTTTTTGTGGAATTAGTAGTTTGGATCAACTTTCATTCTGTTAAGAGTCGAATTATGAGAATATTTGCGAGTTAGGGATAATTATTATAATGAGATTGATGTGATGATTTTCTACAGGGGGACATTGAAGAATCAGTTATGAATTGAAGTGGACTTCCCATGCTGTTGCCTAATCCACTTTTCTCTCTAATATGGCAATTTATTCCTATTTTGGTTCTTTCATCCGCGGGCCGTGAAGTTTTAGCCACTTCTGCAACTGGCATTTTATTAGAAGTTTCACATGACTGCTCAACTCGATCAAAAGCAGGAGAGTTGAAATTCCTTTGAAAGCATCGACAACAAGGGATCCGACTACCTGCTCACCGGTATAACTTTTATAAGTAGTTTCTTAAGTATTTTTTTGCTATCAACTTTTGCTATTATTTTTTCACCCTGACTATTGAATTTTGTTTCTTGCTCCAACTCGTATACCTTTCATAGATCCAACATATTTAAATTGTTTCTCCTTCCGCTTTTTCACACTCAGTAGTTTTTTCTTTTTATTGAAATAGAAGCTACTTAGTTTATTCCTATACTGGAAAGTTTCATGATTCTATTTTCCCCTATACTTGGTACTCATTTTTCACTTTTAATAACACGAAAGCTTTTTTGTCGGAGTAAACCAACGAGGTGAAAGAAGTTAAGCGTGGTGGTGATTCAACCAACTTTCGACGGAAGTCGCCATATCAAGAAGCTACATTAGTGACATAAGTCATCAATTCTTGGGTCAAATTGAAAAGCCACGTTGAAAAAATAGTGATTTTCAGTATTAGAGAGGTTATTGATGAGTATTAGCATTAATTTAAGTTGATTTTGAGTTGTAAAATAGTATTTAGAGACTACTTTCGTCCAATATATACCACCTCAAAAAGATGCATATGCAGTTTTTTGTTTCCCCTAATTGAATGATTTGATATACGGCTCTGGCTTGTTTACGCTTTAACGGCCATATTCAGAAGCCACTTTGGTCGATAATTCTTTATACTGTAATGTTCTTCTTTCTTTCTTCTACCTGGTTGGAGTAAATTTGACATATATCAGTGAGAATTTTGTTGCCTGGCAATTTAACGGAAAAAACTGTCCATGACAAAATTACCAGTCCGTATGACCGTAATTTTTTCTGGAAGTTATTTTAGTTGAAATACCTATAGTTCATTTAAAAACCAGGAGAAGTAATTCAAAAAACCTTACTGACGCGAATAAAAGTTACTAGATTAGTTACTGAAGGGTGTGTTCCGCAAACGTAGTAAACAGTCGTGTTCCAAATATATTGTAACGTTTATTCTAATTTATATTTACAATTAATTTATATTTACAGATTTATATTCAAATACAGTCCTTATTTAATAATTTATATGATACACTAAACACACACTAACTATAATTTATATGAGAGTCACTTAATAAACACTTCATCGAGGCGCGATTGCTTCCTTTCAGTATCAACACTAACTGACTAACTAACACCGCTGCGATGCTCGTCGCCTATTTATACCCGCACGCATTGTAGTTCTAGAAACCTCTCGAAGGTCTGGTGGATGCGCTTGGTTTTTCTAGATGTTACGTATTCCAGATCATTCTCGAAAATAAGGCGGAGGAGCCATAGTCGTATCATATGGGAATTTCACTGGGGGCACTAATTGAGCACATTAATGCAGCAGCTCGCGTAACAATATTAAATATGGAATTAAATAGATGAGGCTTTTACTTGATGTAGATCCATAGTAAATAGTTATAGTTATTAAGTTATAGTTATCAAGAGTTTGTTTAAATCAAAATTATTTCCATTTCAACGGAAAGGTTTATAGCAGTAAAGAGGGTTTGATCATGGGCAACCCTCTCAGTCCCCTATTATCAGAAATTTTCATGGATAATATAGAAAAGATAATTCATAAACACCCCTTTAGTAAAAAATTTGTTCACTGGCACCGATATGTAGATGACATTTTAGCTTGCTTCACTGGTACTACGAGACAATTAGATAACTTCATTACTCACATTAACTCAATACATGAAAATATCAAATTTACAGTAGAAATTTTACAAAATAAGTCCATGAACTTTCTAGATCTTACAATTTCAAATATAAATAATAGACATGACTTCTCTATATTTCACAAACCATCACATACAAACATTACAATTCATAATAGTTTATTCCACCCAATCAGTCATAAAATAGCAGCTTTCAATAGTATGATACATAGCCTTTTAACAGTTCCATTGAATATTGACAACTACAATAAAGAACTAAATTTAATAAAGCAAATAGCGGTTAATAATAATTACGATCCAAATTTGATTGACATCATAAATAAAAAGATACGAAAACATACTCTAGAACGAGTATTTCCTTCTGATAAAAACAAAAATAACCAATTTAAAAGCTTAAGTTGCTTTGAAATACCATCCTTAAAAATAAAATCATTTTTAGAAACTTTAGACTTGAATATTTGCTTCAAAACTGACAACAATTTTCCCAAATTCATTAATAACAACAAATCCAAATCTTCAAAACTAAATAAATCAGGAGTTTATAAATTAAAATGTGGTAATGACGACTGTGATAAAATTTATATAGGTATAACTTTTTAAATTTTAAAAAAATTTTAAATTTTAAAACTAGAATTTCAGAACACAAACGTAGTTATGAAAACCCAAAATTATATTCCAACTATTCAAATCATTTATTAGCAAACCAACACTCTTTCGATTCAAATTTTGAAATAGTTTTGGAATAGTCAAGTATAATTGAATGAAATATCAAAAAATGGACCATATAATGCCTGAAGTGACAAAAATGAAGCAATACTCATCAAGCTTATATATTTTATTGAATGAAAAAAGTATACAATAAATGGAACGTTTTTTTGAAAATTTCAATGACAAACATGAAGAAAAATAAATGTAAGGAATTCAACAACCATGCTGAGAAGTTCAAAGCTGTATCGAAGATTAACTACTTCTGTCACTTTCATTTAATGAAACATGTTTTTTTATAAAGATAAAGCTTACCAGGTGCACCTCACATTACAGTCTTTCACAGAACATATTCTCGACATTGTCTCTTAGAATAAAAGTCCCTCTATAAACAATAAAAACCAACTGCGGATACTCAACACACACACACACACAAATGAGCTAAATAGTTTTTAAAAACGAAAGCTGGACGAACTCACGATACACGTCAGGCAGTTGTCAGGCTAGGATCATGGATAACACGTTTGGATGTCAGCGCTGTTATATGTGGATGAATCTGCAACTACCACTAACGGCATTACAGTTCCCACTGAATTAGAAATTCAAGTACTGACGGGACTTTCCATGTGGCAGCACCCTCGCGCTTTCAGAGATCCCCCACTCCATAGATAAAAAATACTTTTAGATGGGAAACTGACCCGTGGCGCCCTCTATTTGTACGGGTGGCGCCACCTTGAGAGTCCCGTCAGTACCTCTAGCACAAATCAGATGGTTGTGAACTTCGCTAACAACCGAAAAAGAAGATTCCTGTAATTTTACAGTTTTTGGCGGCATATTCAAAATTACTGTAATTTTACTTTTATTGTAAAATGACATTTAGAGCCCACTTTTCGTTATTTCATTCAAAGCTTCTGAACATATACATACATAATATATAACAATAGTAACAATCAAATAGTCAAGTAAAATAGAATGAAATGTCAAAAAATGGACCATAGAATGCCTGAAGTGAGAAAAATATAGCAATAATGATTTAGTTTATATATTTTATTGAATGAAAAAAGTATGCCATGAATGAAACGTTTTTTACATATTTCAATGACAAACATGGAGAAAAATAAATATTAGGAATTCAACAACAATGCTGGGTAGTTCAAAGCTGTATGGAAGAAAAACTACTTCTGTCACTTTTTATTTGATGAAACATGTTTTTTTATAAAGATAAAGCTTACCGGTTGCACCTCTCATTACAGTCATCCACAATACATATTTTCGACATTGTCTATCAAAGTAAGTCCTTCTATAAACAATAAAAACCAACTACGAATACTTAACACACACACAAATAAGCGAAATAGTTTTTAAAAACAAAAACTGGACAAACTCACGATACACGTCGTCAAATGTTGGTCTACAGCTGTCACCATAGATAAGTTGTCAGTTTGTTAGGTTAGGATGTCAGCGCTAATAAGGCTATCCAGAACACGTGACCATCTGACATACAAAATGGCCGTTGGTAGACACACAAAAGATCATTTACCTGCGTTTTGCATAGGTGCATAGTTGTGTTAATAGTTTTTGTCCTATTATACGTGTTTAAAGTTTAAATAATGGCTTGTTCCAATAAAACTGATTATCTATTGACGTTAGAGAGTGACTGTAAAGAAATTGCCATAAGATACAAGGAAAAGATAAGAGTTATTCAGGGTATTGATCCTTAAACACTCATGAATAACCCTGCTCCTATTGAAGAAACTCAAGAAGTCGACTTTCCACCAGTGATTTATTTCCACATAGTGTCGTATTTGGTCCTGACACACAGCTTTTACACCAATGCTTATAAGAGTTTGTCAGCATACAAATATTTTCAAGTAATAGGCATATTCTCTAGTTTCACACTGAATTATTTATAATTAATCACAATACAATAAAGAACTGAACCTTTAGATTAAAGAAGACCACAGAAGACGAGTAAATTGACCGAACTAAACAGATTTCACATACAATAATATCATAACAAAAGATTTGTGTGTCTACCAGCGGCCATTTTGAAAATCATTTGACAGCATCTTGGATAGGTCTATATATGCGAAAGAATCTGCAACTACCACCGACGACGTTACAGTTTTCATTTAATTAGAATTTCAGTACTGACTGGACTCTCTATGTGGCAGCACCCTCGCGCCTTCAAAGATCCCCTACCCTGCATCAGATGTCCTTTTTAATACCCATTTCATTCTGTTTTTTGTATTTGTTGTTAGTTTGTACGGATTATTCTATTCGAGTTGATTTTTGTGGATGAATATTCTTGATCCAGTGCTTCTAGGAGAGACTTTTTTCACAAGTTATTTTGACGTTTTTTTCAAATAGAGGAGTTCAGTCTAAGGTCAGTGTGGCCAACAAAAAGTGGTTTTTCTGACAAGAATGACAGTTAATGTCTACCCCTTAAAACATAAGAATGCATGTTTTTTATCATTGCGAACATCTATATTGCTTTATTAAAATAATGAATACACCCCCGAAGCGTAAATCTTGGAATTTGAAATGACTTTTTAGCTGAATACACCACATCGGTGGCCAAAAATTCCAGAAACTCTTGCCATGTCACCATTTAATTTCTGTTATTCTGTCACTGGTTATGTCAAATGTCAGTTATTTTTATTTTTGTTGATATTCGTTTAATTGTGTATGTCCATTTTCGATTAGATTTTAGTAGCATTTCTAGATAGTTGTATCTCTATTCTTCTAATTACTTTTTCCACTGACATCTGACCTAACTAGTGACAGATAACAGAAATGGAATGGTGACATGCCAAGAGTTCCTGTAATTTTTGGCCACCGATGTGCTGTGTATTCAGCTAAACAGTCATTTCAAATTCCAAGATTTACGCTTCGGGGGTGTATTCATTATTTGAATGAAGCAATATAGATGTTCGCAATGATAAAAAACATGCAAAAATCTTATGTTTCAAGGGATAGACATTAACTGTCATTTTTGTCAGAAAAACCACTTTTCGTTGGCCACACTGACAGACTGAACCCCTCTATTGGAGAAAGATAAGTGACGGGTACTGAACGCGAATGCTGATTGGTGGATTTCATATACGTTCTGGGATGTATATAAAATCATATCCGTTCAGTTAACCGATATGGCCAACATTTCCATTCTGTAAACTATGCAGAAAATGGATATATACATGGGGGTGTGAAAAAAATTATTATATATCATTCTTCACAACTAATACCGGTGTGTTGTCGAAACGTTGGAAATAAAGTTACTACAAAGTAACTGGGAGAAATGATTCGAACGATATTACGATGTTGAATATAATAATATTCTAAACACAAAATGGATAATAAGTACCTACCTTCAAATCTACATCAGAAGATTCAGATTCACATCGACAACAAACAAGTTATGGTCATTGTTGATGATGGAGAATCACAGATAGAAAAGCTACTTTCATTATATTTATTTCAATCAAATTGAGAAGAATGTGACAGTTTAAAATACGTTCTGGCAATAACAATACGACAAAATTAATAACATTGTAAAGCAATATGCAGTAATTCCAACAGTTATCTTTATGTTGCCGGATTAGGTGTGATAAACCATTTTTCAAATACTTCTAAGATACTTTTTCCTTCTTTCTGAGTTCAAAAACCGATTATGTAGTTTCTACCAAACCCATTCTTTGATATATTATTTTATATCTTACATGGCTGATCTCGTTATGTTCTTCCAATAAACTTTGACAATTTGTCTCCAAATATGTATATAACAAATAAATAGTACCTACATTTAACTCTTTAGATGGTGATACAGATAAATTTAATTTCAAGAAAATCTGAACGTTTCTTTGAAGCTTGCAAAATTCTGTCAAATACAGATCTCATATTTGTTCTTCGAACGAGATTTTTTCCATCCGTCACAATTTTTCAAAAGTCCTGGTATTCCACCAATATTTCCTGCACAGTATATTGTTCCTTCACTTCAGTATTCCTTTGATACTCGGAAAACCAACTTTACTACTATTTTAAGAGAAATGTGAAGTAATAATGTACCAACTGCATGAGAAATTTTTCACTCAATACAAAATACGCGCCTTTGATTGGCTTAAGTATAAGGATTGATATCTGAAATCACCATGTTTTCGATTTTGTATTTCGGCACCTGATTGGATACATGCAATTTCCCTATCTGTGTGTTTCGCGTTGTCATTAGTTGTTTTATTCGATATAAAAATCTAATGACTGACAGAAAATGTCAAATTATCAAAGAAACGTCAGAATGATTGTATCAAGAAATAATCTTGACAAATACAACTCGTGTAATTAATGATTTTCGAAAATTTCTTCTCTTTTTCGAAACAAATTGATGTTTCAGGAAACCTGTTTCCAAACAACAATTTGTTTCTCAAAATCGAAGAAATTTGTATTTCGGTAATCATTAACACACTTGTTGTATTATTATCGATAATGTTTTACTGAATATAGTAACCAATCAAATTACTTACTTTCAAGTCATGTGTCAAATTTCATCTAATCACCTCTGTATTACAGCGATAATTTTTTACTGGATATAGTAACCAATCAAATTACTTAATTTCAAGTCATGTGTTAAATTTCATCCAATCACCGATGTATTACAGCGATAATACCCTACATGTGGTGTTTTCAATTTGGTGTTTATGTTTTATTAAAAATTAATTAAACGTCAAACTGACAACTGGATTAAAAATGTCGGAAAGAATTGGTATTACATCTAACGATTCAATTAATTTACCAATTGTACTTCTCACAACTGTAGTTTTATATAAAAATGAATAATTTTTTATTAAGATTAATAAAGTTTGTATTGAAAAGTATTGAGCGTCAGATTGACCATCAATTTTTTGATATCTACAAAGTAAAAAATTATCTTATCGAATACTCCTCGGGTCTTGATAAATACTCAAAATTTTGTCGTAGAGAATCCTTCAAGCGTGTTGCTCAAAGATAATAGCCCTCGGCCTGCGGCCTTGGGCTATTATCAAGCAACACGCTTTCAGCATTCTCTATGACAAAATTATCTCGGTATTATCAAGACCCTAGGGGTATTACTACTGATAAAACCCTACATGAGGTGTTTTCAGTTTGGTGTTTATTTTTTATTAAAAATTAATTGAACGTCAAACTGACAACTGGATTAAAAATGTCGCGAATATTTGGTATTGCACCCAACGATTCAATTAATTTACCAATTGTACTTCTCACAACTGTAGTTTTGAATGAAAATGAATAATATTTATTTGTTTATAACTAATTATTTATCAAACGTTAGATTGACTATCAATTTTTTGATATCTACGAAGTAAAAAATTATCATATCGAATACTCCTCGGGTCTTGATAAATACTCAAAATTTTGTCGTAAAGAATTCTTCAAGCGTGTTGCTCAAAGATCAAGCAACACGCTTTCAGCATTGGCTATGACAAAATTATCTCGGTATTATCAAGACCATAGGGGTATTACTACTGAAAACATGAATATTTTCAGTTTTAGATCCAATATCTATTTATTTATCTGTAAGAACTATCAAAATGGAAATTATCAGCTGATGTCAATGCTAAGAAGTTTCGTGTGAAACTTGGCTGAATCTGACCAATCAGAGGTCCACAGAATTTCCAACTCAAATTCAAATTACTTCTGCTGGTTTTTAAAGGCCGTTCGCATCAATTGATATTTAAATAGACTTTAAGTTAAGTGGCGCTTTGAGAAAGTTTTGTCAATGTCAATGATTTTTCTGTTTTCTGTTTATTTTTTTCTTTGAATAAGGATATTTATGGAGGATGATCTGGAAGTATTGGACATTCTTGCAAATGGATTTCCAAGAACACGGTTCAACCGTAAAAACTATTATGAAGAATTTTATGAGATTCCAAAGGTGTCGCTTGACCTAGCCAACTCTTTTACAACTCGTAGAAATGCTAGAAGATTTTTTGGAGCATCTGTAAGCCCAGACAGGTCATCAGTTTTCTCATTTTTTGAGTAACCTCTCTGTATTTTGCAGATAAGAATATTAGCAATTCTTCTTACCGACCTTTATAATTTGCCGATCTTATTATCTTATTTTTTACTGTGTTTTCCATTATAAAAAATTTACTTATTAAAAAAATTCAAATAATCAACTTTTGACAGCTTTTAATACGTATTCCAAACCAGAAAAGCGAAAAGTCACTAGAAACCATAGAGAAATAAATTAAACTCAACTTAAATAGCGAGGTTGACAAATGTATTAAGCACTTAGCTGAGAGCATAGCTCAAAAATTTGTTCAACTGAACTTTAACTAAGCGACCCTTAAATTTCAAACTCGCAATAGCTATTCTAAGCTTATGCTTCTATTGGTGCAAACGGCCATGATTGAGGTAAATATAATGGCAACAAAACTCGAATTATAAATGTCGAGTTTACTTCGACTCATAAAAAAACTAGAGTTCGGTTGGACATTTTCATGAATATGTGAATCATTGATGGCTTTTTCAATTTCTCCACTCTCCAAATCGCGACATTTTCACAAATAAAAACTTTTCTGACAACGCAATAATTTGAAGAAAAATCGACATAAAGTTAACAAAAATTTGTTTTTCCACAACCTCGATTAATGTCCACTTTATAACCGTAACTTCAATCATCAACAAGCACATTTTGTGCAGTATTTCATTTTTGCATAGGCTGCTGGGCAAGTTGCTAAGCAACAAATGCGAAATGAAACATTTCGTGTTAGGTCTAGGTTCACTCTCAAATCACGGTCTTGTCACTTGTCAAATTATGACGTCCAGCGACAAATTGATGGAATGTCAGAAGATCGTTTCTGTCAAAGTTTTAGTGGGTAAGGAGTAATTTCATAATGGTTTTCTATAAATACATTTTTATAGGCTTCTAGTTCTGTGTACCTATTAGGAAAAGCAGTGAAAAAAATATGTACATATTTCTCCAATCCATATTTTGATTCTGATAAAAAGCCCATTAGCGGAAAATTCAAAATTGAATATCAACAGTTTATTTCTCTCAAAGTTTTTGCAATGTATGCCTGTATTAAACGTGAACGATATGTTTTCATAGAAAAAGTATAGTATGGAGTTCTCAACAAAATGGCCATTTTGCACTCGTATGAATTGCATCATTTTGTGCTCATTGCATAATATACTATTACAATGCCAATTGTCATGCTTCCAAAAGTTGAATTTTGTTATTGTCGATGGAAAAGTTGGGGCAAACTTTTTTTGCTGTCATAATGACAAAATCACGCGGCATATCGGATTTTTTATACATAAATTAAATTGTCACTTATAATTACACGGAAGCTTTTTTGTGTAAACTTGACATGTATCAATAAGAATTTTGTTGCCTGGCAGTTTTTTGAGTTTACCTCGACTCAAAAAAAGCTAGAGTGTAATTCGTAATTCGTGAGTTGAGAATATTCAAGAGAAGAGACCTAAGATTCAAATCATTGAAAATACTCAGAGGAATGCTTGCTAATTCTCATTTTTGAACAAATTTACCTGTTAATTTACCCTTCCAAGTGTGGAGATAGTGTCGTTAACCCAATGAGGAGCTTTGGGCTAACTTGTGGAAGCCTTGGGTGTTTGCCAAAACTTTTCTGGCGTCCCATTGTATATACACTTTAATTTTGAAGTATTCACCCCTATTCCGACTCTAAGCCAGCCTGAAGAGCACAGGGGCCACTTAGCCAACTATAACGAGCACTGAAGGGTTTTTTGTAGAAAATTCTCGTTACTCGTATTATATCTGAAAAGGTCACAGTGGAATAGGTCGATTAGCCACCTTATTAAATCTAATCTAATACTAGAAGACAGTTTCACGGCATTTTTGGAAATTATTATTGTTTGTTTGGTTGCCTATGCCATAAACATGGTGGACGAAAAATACCTTTTTGTTTTTTTCTTATACACAGCACCCCTGGATCTCAGGCTATTTTGCTTGTTATTGAGAACGACAGTACTCAGGTGGTTTGGGATGTGGGTATTTTAAGCTGCTCAAAATTTGACTGTAGCTTATCAATAGATGGAAATTGACAGATACAGTGTCGCATTCAAAGTAATTATACGCAAAAAATTAATAAATCCCTCATTTTCCAAATAAGCCCTATCAATAATTTCATAACAGCATAACGTATTTCAATATCACTCCGATTATTCACGGTTCCTCCGAAAATCATTCAATCAAAATACCCATAATACAATTCATTTTAATTAATGCTAGGCACACAAACAACAAACAATCCAAATCGTCATGAAAATTACATTTTTTTCAAAACTAAATATTCAATCAAGCTGGTTGTACCGTTTTTATGGGTATTTATCAGAACTGAAAAAAAAACAAACAGAAAATATTGGAAAACAATTTGGCAGCTTTCAAGCTCGTATAATATAAAATTCTGTCGAAACTCTACATATAAAAAGGAATATAATTATTGCAGAAGATGCAGTAGAAAATATCTTTTAATGGTGCACTGAGATGTGACAATTTTTTTTTATTTAATTTGTTTCGAAATTCCAATGGACAATCTGGTCGGCACGTGATAATGTACTTTTTTGTCTGGCTAGAGGAATGGAATTGGAGCTTAGTCTCGGAAGCCTTTTCATTATGTATTATTTGCTGTTCGTTGGAAGGTATTTCCAAGATTTAATCGAAGGAATAACTTTTTTTGTTATGAAAACAAGGGAATTCTCCCAGAAATTGGAATGAACGATTTTATTATACGTTGACGGAAAACATAGGCACAACCTAAGGTGAGATAAACCAACTGCTTTTATTCTTTGTACCTGGAATACTATTGATTGAAAAAAATGCCTATCAACACCAGAACGCACAATTCACTAAAAATACTATTTTATATAAAATTCAAAAAAAAAGTAGCAATCAAATCAGATTAACAATACGTATAATTGCCACATATATCAGTGGTTAACCTGCAAGTTTGTTAAAAATCATTAGCCTCATTAATAATTAGCACGATAACAGCATACTAACTGATATCTACTGAAAGCGTACTTATAGCATGCTAAGCAAATCATATTTGATTGAATACTCAGAAACATGTAACAAACAATATGTTTGAATAAGATAAACATGACAACAATGTAAACTATGTGAGCGGCTATAGGTATTAACCTTTATTTCTCTTTGTAAAATTTCTTTGATATTCTGTCATATTCTGTGATAGAACATAATAATATAATTCTGTGTATCAAATAAATAATGTAGAGTGTATTTATTAATAGGATTTTCACTGATTCAGTTTTGAAGTCATAGTCAAATAATCCCAATTATACTAATGATAAGGCTGGTATTCATCAAAGCCACTATTATTATGAAAGTGGTTGTCCAAAAGCTGGGCTATGAACGGTTCATGAAATATGTCAGAGCCATTCTTATTGGAACAGCTGGCACATGTGACATACCGTTTGATAAAAAACTTCTCTCCGTACTATATATGAGGGTTGTCTTATAAGTGTAGCTCATAACATATTTGGGTCAACAAATATCAAATGTCAAAATCAACTTCATGTTTAGCTAATTGGCCGCACAAGTAGCAGACCACTCCGTTCAAAGCTGTTTCACATACACACACATCTCAAAAAAACGACGATGCTGTACGGAAGCTGGTACTAGAACAACGACCTGTCACGCATCGTGAAATTGGAGCATCATTGGGTATTCCAGATACCACAATTAAAAAAAAAAATAAACATGATGTATTATTTGTAAAAAGACTAGTTTCTCGTTGGTTGGTTACCGCATCTGTTACGAAATAACGGAAAGTAATTGTAGTCAATCGGAGTAAAAAAGTTTGAATGTACCATCAAGCGAGTGGAACTGCTTCCAGAATTGGTTCCAAAGGCTGCATAAATGCATTTTTTTTTTGAAAAATACCCACTTTGAAAAGCGATAGTCCTTGAGAGATATCCTCTATTTTTCTATAAGCTCATAAGCACAGCCCTCGTAACAATACATTACCAAAATAAGCTTTGGAGTCAAATTTAAATATTATAAATTTGGTATAGGTAAAGAAGCAAACATAAATCTAGCCTCACACCTCTACATATGGTGATGAGGAAAAACAAGATACAAACTAAGTAGAGAGGGAAGAATCCCGTCGATAGTACACAAATGACTCAACAGCAATAGAAGGCGCTGGGATAGGAGTGTACCGGCTAGGAACTACACTCTTTGAAAGCTTGAGAAGAACCCCATGTATCTTTCAAGCGAGAATTCAATATTGATTGAGGATACAAAAGACATAGGATTATCATAATGTCGGAACCATTTTCAGAAATCAGCTCCAATGTAATATTGGGAAAAATAGGTAATGCCGAAAAATAGAGAAGATCTGACTATTGGAAAGGGCTTAGACAATCGAAGACTCTTCTGAGTTGAGATCAAATGAATGAGTCAAAGTAAAACTGCGATACGACTTTCAACAGAAGTCCTAACGGGAATAATATAAGTTTATTCAGAAACTTTGTTTTTAAAAACTTTATTTTTATTTATTGTCAAACATACAATATCAAGCTGTAGACTAAGACTGAATAAAAAATGTACAAAAGGAAGGTTCTATGGGAAATGCCGAGTTGGCATCTTCTTTAGCAACAGTTACAGGTTCTAAGAATAAAAGATAATAAAATATATAATATAGCAAGAATAGTTAAAGATAAGCAGAAATGATTATGTAATTCCTCCATCCCCAGAGAGATCCATACAGGGTGTGGATTGATTATTCGTCTTCTTCAATTCGAACATTTTTAGGAGTTGATGAATTTTGTCTAGAGGAATTTCTTTAATGTTAATTTTGCTTGGGTGGAATAGTTCATTATTTTCTGTCTTGATTTCTGGGAGTAATAAGGGTTGGCCTGATATGATTTCTTCGTGGTTGATAAATTTGTTACTTGGTGTTTGAAAACTGCAGCCGAATGGTAATTCTATGAAGTAGCTACCCTTCAGCGACGTGAAGTCAGTTTTTGAACAAATAATTTTAACTTTTGTTTCTTCTGGGAAGACTGCGATGTAATGTGCTGAGTTTATTGTTTGAATAATTTCGTTTTCAACTATTATGGGTACTGGTATACATTTTGGGTGCTCTTTGGTCTTTAGTTGCAACAATTGGTAGATGCAGTTGTCGGATTCGGCGGCTATCATGGATTTTTCGTTGGGGCAAAAGTATAGCTCATGTAGGTTTTGACATTTTTCATCTTCATACTCGTACTGGTTATCTTGCATTGCCAGATAAGGTTTAGGTGGAATAAGGATTGTGTTATTTTTTGTAGGTATAGAATACAGGTGGAAGTAAGTGAAAGTTTCGGGTTTGGCTATAGGAAAGTGAATTACAAAAACGATTCTGTCTTTGGAATAGTAAGATTCGACTGTTAGTATATCATAATACTTATGGAAATTTTGAGAATCATTTCCAAAAATTAAGGTATTAGCTGGATAATATTTTAGTATTGACTTTATAATGAATTCTAAATCTTCAAACTTTAAAACACTATAATGTAATGTTTTTAATTTAGCGAAAGCAATAGAGTTATCTATATTATTTAGTATTTCTGTTAAAATTTTGATCGATGCTTGTATTTGATCGAGAGTATTTTTTGCTAGGAAATACGAGACAAAGTCATTAACAAATTTATCTAGTTTGGAATTTAGCTCGTTCAATGTTTTTGTTATATCTTTTTCATTTTGTTGTATTAGTGAAATACTGTTATTATAATCGTCCATTATTTTGCTTGTTAGTGATATTTGTTTATTGAGTGTATTTGCTATATCTTTTTGATTTGAACTTAATAGGGCAATGGCATCGTCGTAACGTTTGCCGTCATTTGCGTCTAAATTACCGGAAATACTTTTGAATATTGTTCCTAAACCGTTTATAATTCCTCTTTTTACTCTTTTATTACCGTGTACGAAATTTAATTTTTCTTTGCATTGCCTTATCTGATATGATATTGAATTTATTGAGAATTTAAGTCCGTTTGCAAAATTTTGATTTTTGGTAATAATTGCTTGTGATACATTTTCGAATTGATCCGTTATGTGACGTAATTCGTTTTCGATAGGGTTTAGATCAAAGTAGTGGATAAAAGAATGGTGGGAAGATTGTAATCTAGCATTTCCTAATTTGTAAGGAAGTATACCAGGATTGGATTCCAAACTTGTAATTTTAATTTCTTGTGTCCAGCTGGCTGTTACCAGCGACAGGAGCATTCTGTAATGGTACAATTTTTTGATTAGCGAGTGGTCTTCTTAAATTATTTTTATGGTAAGTGGTAGTTACTAATTTTTGTTTGTTACGAGGGGAATTTATTTTGTATGTTTTCACTTTGATTCTTTCATTTCTTTTTACTGGTCTGGCTTTAAATCTGGGACTGATTTTATTGCGTGGATTTGTTTTATGATATATCAGCGTACCTGGATCGTACGTCAATGGTTCATGTCGATTTGCATTAATTTTCTCTAACTTTTTTGATTTTTGATTTGCCATCTGTTCGTTCAATGTTTTATAAATTTCGGCAGTGGTTTCTTTATGTTTAGTCATATAATTGGAATATAATTTTTGACTGAGATCAATATTAAGAGGATTGTTTGTGTCTAAATGACCTGAAATTATTTCTATTGGACGTAGTTTAGTTGCACTATGAATAGAGTTGTTATATCCTAAAATTGCATAAGGCATTTGGTCTAGGATATTGAGATTTTTATGTGTTTCTTGAATAATTCTGATGTGTTCAATGAGAGTTGAATGAAATCGTTCAATAATACTATTAGAATTTGGATTAAGTGCCGTAGTATAATGAAGTTCGATTTTATGTAGTTTTGCAAAGTCTTCGATAACATGATTTTTTAATTCGGTTCCTCTATCAACGATCAACATTTTAGGTGTACCGTGATGAGTTAAAAAGTTCATAAAAGTTTTTGCTATATGTATTGCAGTTACTCCTACTAAATGGTATGCTTGTGCGTACTTGCTAAATTTATCAATTATTGTTAAAAATTTCTGACCTTTTATTGTAAAAACATCTGCGTGAACTATTTCGAAAGGTTTATTCGGCGTTGGCGTTAATTCGAATTTTTGTTTTGGGGGGTTTCTGTCGTATTTCATTTTTTGACTCAACTCACAATTGTTTATATATTTAGTTACAGTACCTCTAATATTCGGCCAATAATATTTACGTTTAATTTCGGCTTCTGTTTCATTTATACCTCTGTGATTATTTTTTCGTTCGTGATACATTTGTACAATTTCGATCTGTGAATCATGTAGTATAACGTCTTCTAAAACGGTATTACAAATAATAGCTTTGAAAGCGGAATTCTTAAATGTTTTTTGGAGTGTTACACATAGTTTGGGAACTAAATTCAACTGGTTAATATTAATCGCAAAACGTTTTTTTGATGAGGTGAATTCTTTAAAAATTTTAATGATTTCTGGTTCAAAATTGGTTTCTGAAATTTGAATGGTAGTTCTAGTTTTATTGTCATAAAGTCTAGTGACCTTTGGTGCTGCTGGTGAATGAAATACAACTTTAAGAAATATTTGGTTTTGAAAATTATTGATTGGTGTTTCTGATATAGGTATTTCTAGTATTGGGTTTTCGTGACTAGTGTGTATGGTTTCGTTATCGGTATCGTTATCGTTGTCTGGACATATTTCGTTAATTACGTTTTCTATGTCAGCATCAGTTATTTGAGGAGTCTCGTCAATTTGTCCTACAATCGATTCATTATCGAGTTGTGCGTTTTGTTGATTTATTTGTTCGTTATCATTGTCACTAGATAAATTTTTGTTAAAATCGTCCATGTATTCAAAAATGTCATTTGTGTTGATTTCGTTTATTTTAATACGAGAAAGCGCATCTACATTTTGAATTGATGATCCTTTTCTATATATGATTTGATAATCAAATTCTTCCAATTTAAGTCTCCACCTTGTGAGACGGGCATTTGGTTCTTTTATGGAGAACAACCAATGCAAAGGTTTGTGGTCACAATATATAGTAAATTTTCGGCCGTATAAGTATGGCCTAAAATATTTCGTGGCCCATACAATCGCAAGTAACTCTCTTTCGATTGTACTATAATTCTGTTCTGATTGGTTTAGTGTCCTTGAGGCATAAGCCACAGGTCTGTCTTGGCCCACAGAGCCTTGAGACAATACTGCCCCTATTGCAAAACCGCTTGCGTCTGTAGTTAAAATGAATTCTTGAGTAAAGTCAGGATATTTTAAAATAGGATCGTTACTTAAAAGTTCTTTACATGTTTCAAAACATTGTATATATTCGGGTGTAAATTCTATTTTTGAACCTTTTCTTAGACACGAAGTCAAGGGTTTAGTAATTTGTGCAAAATTTGAAATAAATTTTCTATAATATCCTAAAAGACCTAAAAATCCTTTAATTTCTTTTATAGTTTTTGGTATGGGATATAATTTAATAGCTTTGATCTTATCTGGATTGGGTTTTACACCTTCGGTAGTAATAATGTGTCCTAGATAAGATGTTTCTTTCTTTAAAAATTCGCATTTGTCCAGTTGGACCTTAAAATTAGTTTCACGTAGTCGCTGAAAAACTTTTTTCAAATTGACCATGTGTTCTTGTAATGACGTTGAGTAAATAATTATATCGTCGAGATATACTAAACAAATTTCCCCTTGTAAACCCCTAAGTATATTGTCCATAACTCTCTGAAATGTTGCTGGAGCATTTCTCAAGCCATAACTCATTCTTAAATATTCATAATGCCCATTTTCTACTGTGAATGCCGTTTTTTGGATATCGTCAGGGTGCATTTCGATTTGATGAAAGCCTGACGCTAAATCTAAAGTTGAAAAGTAGTTACATTTGCCTAATTTATCTAAAATTGAATCTATACGAGGGATTGGATATTTGTCTGGAATAGTTTTTTCGTTAATTTTTCTGTAATCAACAACTATTCTCCACTTCTTTTTTCCAGAAGCATCGGCCTTTTTTGATACCACCCAAATAGGTGAGGACCAGGGTGAATTACTTGGTCTGATAATGTTTTGTTCTAGCATTTTCTCGATCTGAGTTTTTACCTCTTCTTTATGAACGTAAGGGTACGGGTAACTTTTGGTGTAAACAGGGATTTCGTCCGTTGTTCGAATTTTGTGTTTAATTTCATTAGTAAAGGTTAATTGATTTTTATCTTTGTGAAAAATATCAGCATATTTTCTACATATGTTAAGAATGTGTTTTTTTTCTTCGTCATTTAAATGGTCAGTTCTAATCAAATTGTCAATTTCGTCATTATTATATTTCTCGTTATTTTCTTTAAAATCTAAGTGGTACATTTCAAAATTATTTTCTACAGGAACACTGTTAATAGGGTATAAAATAGTAAAATTTGTGTCATCGTCGGAATTATTACGAATTTCGACAGTTGCCCAGCCATTATTTGCAATTGTAATACACTCAGGTATTACGCAATTAGCTAGAGTTTGTTGTGGAATTAAAATCTCTCCCGTTTTCGTTGTAACCGGAATATCGATTTTTGAAATTGTTTGACCTGGTATAATCTTGGAAACAATCTTTTTTGGAATAGCCTCAAAATAAATAATGGGTAAAATAGCATTTTTTAATATAATTTGTGAATTTGGGAAATCAATATTGATACCTAGTGATTGTAATAAATCTACTCCAATTAAACCATCGAAAATACAATGGAATTTATATGCATAAAATGTTATATTTTTATTTTCGTTAAATTCTGCGAATGTAGGAATAGTTACAGCAATATTATGATGTGACGATCCGAAGGACGTAG
>CAJUYG010002924.1:0-25581 GCA_910591675.1 Galerucella calmariensis
AACTAGGAAGATCATCGTCAAAAAGACGTGAAGAGGACGTTTCCCAAAGACGTTTAAAAAAGGTCGATGAAAAAACGTATAAATGACGTCGAACATTGGTCACTAATTATCCCAGGGTTCTTTTCGACCAAATATCACCATTTGTCGACGTCACTCTGCTGCCTGGGTTGGGGATCCAATCCAGACGGCGCACATTCAATAGATCCTTCAAAGTCCTGAACCTTTTTTGTAATAAACCAAAGGCTCTCTCAATTGTGCTCCTAGTTCTTGATAATAAAAAAATTGAAGTTTCTTTGAGAGAGAATAAGGTGGCCATGATCCTTGTATGGGGTTATCAGTTGAGGCAGGCAGGGATATGCTTTATCACCCAACAGATGTGAATCATTTGGAAATTTCTCAATGAAATTTTCATCGATATAATTCCAAACCTCACTTCGTTTTAAAACTGTTGCGTCATGGTTTGAACCAACTTCTCCTGCATAGGCATGTATAAATTTTAGGCGGTGATCACATATTCCCTAAAACAAAATTCATTATATATGTATAATGTCAATTACAAGTAGGTTTAATAATTTTTAATTAGAGCAACATTTTTGACCTAGTTTCCTTTATTGTAATATTTTAGCCTTGAAAATTAAAGCAGTTTTCCAAAAAGCTTGGTAATATAGTATTTCACCTCAGTAAGAAATAATAGTTTGTGTTTTGGCTGCTTTCCCCGTGAATGAAGAAAAATTTTTTCCCAGTTTTATTATAAATTTATTAACTAACTTGTAATAGAATGCTAGGAAATCCCTTCCTATTTATATATGAAATTCCATGAACATTGGGCTTAGGGATTCGAATATGCATCCCATCTATGCAGCCAATAACACCTGGCATTCCCATCTCATGAAAACCATTTTTAATTTCTTCAATATTTTCCTGTGATGTCCAACATATTATATTATTGCTTATATCTAGTAGAGCATTTGTAACCCTTTGTACACTTCTAATTGCAGTTTCTTTGCCTATATTGGAGCGACTAATAATAGATCTACAACAGAACATGACATAATTGATAAAAATACATTCAGATAGGTACCAAACAAGTTAAGGTTTCAGGTTAAATATGGTGTTTAATTTTAGTTTTGTTTCTTCAGTATACACAAAAAATCTACCTATAAGAATCAGGAGTCCCAAAGTACCAGAGGGTGACTAAAAATTGAACTTTTGGTGGTATCACTTGACGACCTCTCTCAAATATAGGTGAACTGTTTTGTCTTGAATCAATGCCAATATGTGCTGGAATGTCTATTCATTCGACAATGTTCTCTGAATTCTGCGTCACTATAGGCATCTACAACATCTTTCACAAACCTAAGGATTCTAGGGCGTAATTCCTAAAAGTAATTCGTTTATTATTGTAAAAATTGTGGCAACAAATGGAGTAAATATTCTTTTGAAGTACTTACCAATAGGGCCTCTTGGAATATAATCATCGTCACTACTACTACTGTCTGCAGAAGATAGTTCGTCGACAATAATACATAATGCAGCTTCTTCCATGGTACTTTATTTTATACTTACAGACAGAATAATTGGTAATGTTTATGCTGATGATAGAGATGATTGATAAGTGTAGTGTACATAGTCACAGCACACCCTCTAGCAGGCTAACTCCTTCACTAAATCTCAGATAAAATATATTAGTATTGAGACCATCCGCCGCGCCAGCCGCGCGCTGCGATAGTATACATGGAGCACAGAACTAAAGAAATCTGTGACATACAAGAAAAGGGTAAATTATCCCTCAGAATATAGCTCAAAAAAGGAGCAAGAAGAAGAATAACTAAAAGAGCGGAAAATATGAAATAACTAAAAGAGCGAGAAATATGAAATAACTAATGCTCGATTTCACCAACCGTCTCGTAAAGTTAGGTAATATCCAAGCCGAATTTAGGAATTTCCAAACGCAATTTACGTTGGACCACGCGCATTTAGAAATTCCTAAATTCGACTTGGATATTACCTAACTTTACGAGACGGTTGGTGAAATCGGGCATAAGGGCGGGATATTTAAATATTAAATATAAGATGGATATCCCTGAATTATTTCAAAGTGCACATATTTTTTCACACTCAAATGACTGTAAAAAATTCCAATATGTACACCAAGAAATAAACAAAATACAGGAGTGTCTTTATCTTAAATTCGACAAACTGGCTATTGTTGTTAACTATTTTTCAAAAAATGAAATAAGATGAATATACAGTGAGATCTATAAGTATAATTCTACGTAATATATAGTTTATAGTTACATCCTAAAAATAATGTATTATTTACGTTAGAAATCTCAATAATATTTTTGGAAACTTGAAAGAAAACTTCGAAGTTGTTAATCATTTTATATTAAATATATATATACATAAAATATATATTATAAATAAATACATACATATAAAAATCTCGAAAAAACAGTTCCACCACGGAGAATTTGAAACTTGAAATCATTGATTATCATAATCCACTCTAAAGATATATAGCTACCATAAACCTTTATTTAAAAGGTAAAATATTGACTGAAAAGTTGACGGGTGATAACCATTTTGTAACTTTCAATAATTGACAGTTCACGTGACGTTCCCTCCGTCCTCCGATTGGGCGATTCTGCAACGTCACGCTACTAATGCGCTCTCAAGCGGCCGGGCACGATATTATAACTTGGATACAAATTGTAGATGAGAGTTAAACTGCTAGAGGGTGTGCTGTGTACATAGTGTCGTGTCAATTTTCTTTGACAGATGACAAGTGGTCCGTATATACGATACCAGGTTTCATGAAATGTGAAAACTGCTAGTAACCGCACTGAAATTCTCGGCGATATACGGACCATATTCCTTGTTTAGGTTACTTATCTCTGTTCATGCTGACAGGTTGCCAAATTTGCGACGAAAATATTTGTGTCGATTGCTACGTATAACGTAAATTTTTACTAATGTGGACGCGGCTTCAGATACATTCAGTGCTCTGTGCTACGCGTGCAATCCGTCGTCACTATCAGCGACAACGATGGATCGCAAATTATGGAAGAATCCATCTGCGATTGTTCTGAGAGAGGAGAAGTAGGCGCCTTTAACTATCATTTCGTACTCTCTCATATGATCTATCATCTCCACGGTAACATTCAGTACCCCTCGCTTTAATATTAGGTAATCATGCTAACAATTCTAGTATCATCCCTGATGGCCTGACTCCATCATGATCCGTTATAGCTCATTCATATGGCTCGTCCGCAATTGTTAGATGTCGTTCATCCTCCCTACTTTCCCAGAAGTCGTACATATAGCTATAACGGCTATTAAACTGAGCCCCAGCTAGAGTCTTCCTAAGACACGATTCGCAGCCATCCATCACTAAGTACGTCTCCGTACTTACGATGACATCTAACAGATCTACGTCATTATCACATAAAATAAGGGCATTGATAATGGGCAGAAAGTATAAAAAGAAGGATATGCTTATACTATCAAATTTTGAAGAATATACGTCAGTTCAAATGCATAACAATTAAAGCACAAGGTTAGCCTTATTTCCAAGTAGAAGGTTATCCTCTTGACCTTCTCCTTTTTGTGAAGTAAAGAGAAATGTATAATATCAATCTCATACTTTTGAAATAAGGGTCTATTGAATAAAAAAAAGTATTGGCTTCTACTTCCTCTTATTTAAGTATTTTCTTAGTATAAGGCCCGATATATTCACCTTCAAGTAAAGTGTTTCTTAATGTTACTTGATAGAATAGCGCAAATATGTGTAAATTCAATCTCAGTTAGAGTAAATCACTTACCAACATGATAATTTATTTGGCGCAAATTTTGTTTGGTAGCTGTTACTTGACAGATTAAATTAAATTTTAGGTTAAGTTTTTGGTTGTGTTTACATCACATTTATTTGTTTTTCTCATTTGTCGTGTAAGTTTATCAGAGAAATGGAAGATTTTATTAGGTCTGTTCCAACCGCAGTCAGAAACTGTAAGAAACGATCAGAGAATAACTGGTCACGGCAAACAACGAGTTTACGTTCGCGTAACTCCTATCACTGATTGCGATGGTCAACTATTCTCTGATCGTTTCTTACAGTTTTTGACTGCGGTTGGAACAGACCTTATGACGACGTTCTAATAGAAGAAGAAATTTATATTATTGAGGAGATTGAAAGAGAACGTCGTCAATATAATACAAGAAACAGATTACAACACCAAAATCATTTTAACTTGATGGATAATCACGAATTTTTTTCTCGATTTCGTTTGACAAAAGAAACAGTAATGGATTTTTTGTTTCTAATTCAACATCGCTTAGAGCATAGAACTACAATGTAAGTAGATATTAATTTGTTGTAGGGTTTTCGAAGATTGAGCATAATTTTCAAAAATTTTACTTTTAGAAATAAACCAATTTTACCATTAAAACAGTTTCTTATAACTCTAAGGTTCTAGGCAACTGGATGTTTTTATGTTACTGTTGGAGACTTTGCAGATATATATAAAACAACAGTAAGATTAATTGTCAAACGTACAACTGCTGCAATATGCGAGTTGAGAGAGCAATATATTATCTATTAACCAAGAAATGAGAAAGAACGTTTGGAATCAATTCTAAATTTCTATAGAATTGCACATTTTCCAAAAGTTTTTGGTGCTATAGATGGAACACACATTCGGATTCAATCACCAGGTGAGTTGAAAATAATATGACCAAAAATAAATAGGTAGTGTAGTAATATCCACTCACCAAAAATATTACTTACAGGGGGGAAAAATGCAGAAAGTTTTGGTAACAGAAAAGGATTTTTGTCCTTAAATCCAAGTTACAGTTGATGGAAACTTGAAAATACGTGATTTGGTGGTACGATGGCCTGGATCAACCCACGAAGCCAATATTTTTGATAATTATAGAATAAAACAAAGGTGTGAAGATAATGAATTTTCAGATTCGGTTCCATTAGGTGATAGTGCCTATCCCCAAAAGAAATACCTTATGACACCTATAACCAATCCACAGAACCAAGCTGAACAAAGATACAACGAATCTCATATTCGAACTAGAAACGTGGTTAAGAGAACATTTGGAATTTGGAAGAGGAGATTTAATATTTTGTCTTCTGGAATTCGTTCCAATCTGCATTTAACCCAGCAAATTGTAGTGGCAACGGCGATCATTCATAATATAGCTTCTAAAAGGGATGATATTCCATATGAATACGAGGATTATAATGAAGATGTCGTACCTGTTAACAATGAAAGAGGAAACAATACTCGAAGACCTTTTATAGAATATTTTAGAAATTTATAATATTTTTGTTACTATTAAAATAATTGAAATTATATACCTATTGACTCATCTCTTTATTTCAATTCAAAATACATTTTTATTACTATTATCTAGAAGTTTTTCATATTGTAAATCTAAAATTTAAATTTTTGCCTTATTTTGATATTCCTCATGTCGAATTCTGATGGATATTAGTTCCAATTCTTTTCTTTCAATTTCTGAGTCCAATTTTGCATTATGCATTTGAATTTCTAGCAATTCCTGCCTGGAATCTGCCACTGCGGAGTATTTTGAGGAAACCAATTGTTTTTCCATTTTTTCTTTTGGTTACACGTAGACTTTCTGAAAGGGGTCTTTTTATCGATGATGGTGTCCAGCTACTCCAGGGTGTATTTTGCTTTTGCTCTGAAAAAAAATATATCATATTGTAAAAATGAAGATAAAGTTAAATATAAATTATAGGTACCTTCACTATTTTCTACAGCGTCTGACTGATTGGACAGCAGCGTGGATTCAGGAAATTGAAAAGGAATATTCGAACTTGAGGGACCTGCTTCACATAAACCTGTAGCCTCAGTTCCAAAAACTAGAAAAAAAATTATTTAAGCTTTTAAAATTTGAATATAGCTACATCTTATATCACTGCTATTAGGGCCCAATATATTGTATTCGGGCTATAGGAACAACAGATAATTCGGGTTGTTTGCCCCTCATCAGTGCCGTGCACCTAATTCCTGAACACAATATATTAGATCCCAGTATTACGTGTAATTAACAACGCAACTACCGAAAGGCTATGCAAAACTCTTGTTGTGCACTATGGGAGTAGTGTTGTCTTTCTTGTGACCTGAATACAATATATCGATTGCGTAGAGTGAAACACTCGTATGTCAAAAATTGCAAATTTTACAGGAGACAGTTAAAACTGTTTTTAAGTTAAGAGTATCTAAAGATTAAAATATTTTATTGGATAGTGTATCTAAAAAGCTATACTTTTTTACCTCAACACATTTTTAGGAAATCATTACTATGACGTAGTACCGTGACTTAAGGGGGTTTTCACGCAACATGACCTACTAGTTATAAGAGTATTTCGTGTGTTATAAATAAGCAATACAATATTAAGGGGAAACTTTTATTAACTATTTATTAAAAAATAGGATCACAATAAAACTGATTATCTTATAGGATAAAACAAACAAATAATAATTTTTTTAACCAAACAAAATAAAGAAAAAGTTTATTTTTAGTGTGGCAGCTCATCATAAAATGAATTAATATCTTTTGGAATGACCATCTTTAATTCTTGAAGATGATTGAATTTCTGTATTTTAATAGAATTTCTTCTGGTATATAATTTCATAAAGTTGTCAGTGGCGTCCGGTTTTTTAATACGCCTAGGTAAATCCTCGTAACTATCTGAGAATTTTTTCTCAACTTGCATCGTACCTTCAGGATGGTATTGTATTGCACACAAATCCACTACAACAGAATCTCCAACACGGTTACCAGGACGTATGGAGTTTACATAAGGGACATCCTTGAATTTTAAGAAAAAGACGTATTCCAAGTACCTTACTTGGTATGGTCTAGGATGCGTACGAGCTGTCTTGCACACTTCTACGTATCCAGCTGGAGAATATATCTCCCTATTTCTTAGATGTCGTTCAATTGTGGCGTGCATCGAGTCACACTCCATTTGGGTGTGACCCTTTTGAGTAATAATTAATCCTGTTTTTACTGAAGCTGTAAGCAATCCATTAGATAAAATTGCATTGCGGTTTGGTATGTGCAACCATCGCTGTAGAAAATTACCTCTTTTACTACGGTTCTGTCAATATTATGGATAATGAAATCATACAAAATACTACAAAACTCGTCAGCATTAAGGCCTCCGTGAGTCTCGTCCCACAAAAAGCAAAATCCGTCATGATTTCTTAGGTTATAAATAGTTAGGTTGTGTACGAGAAGTTTCGTTTTATAATACAGTGCTGATGCTTTTAAAAAAGGACTAAGTAATACGGCTTGTAGGTCAATCGTAAACACCACTACAGATGGATCTTGATTTGCCTTGTCTTTGTCTTTCTCATTTCTCGCCTCATCTTTACGTTCAATATGCCTATTGTAAGAAATCTCAGTAACATTTTTTGTTCTGTAGCCACAGCAGATATCGCACCGGTCTTTCTTTGGTCGGAATAAAGCTAAATTCATTTCATCAAAAATTTGCCAAAATACAAATTTTGATACTGAATGCTGTTGTTCAATATTTAAATCCAAGAAGTTTAAGTATTCTGTATACAATTTATATTTTGATTGCCACATAGGCTCTAAATATAATTTGGCTGTATCTTTCCTACAATAATGTGCTTCCAATTTTGGTAGACTATCAAGAAAATCATGAACCTTCTGCCTATTGGCGTTCTCGTTAGCTTTGATGACAGGATTTCTTGTTGTGCTAATTTTATCTTTAATACCGACCCACGCATGAACTGTCCATTCTCCAATGGCTAATGTATGTAAAAACATTTTTTTACAAACGTGAAAGGTGGTACCTACATCTTTTAAATGGTACTGAAAGGAATTGCCTCTACGAGAATTTGGATTAACTGTTCTTTTTTGTTTAACCCCTTTCTTCAAAACTAGTGCTTTTACAAAACACTTTTTTTCCTGCCGACTTTTCCAGTAAGTAGTAAAAATTTCCTGCCTTAAATTATCACTTACAGAACTGCACTTAAAGAACGTAGAAATTGTGTGGCTACATCGAGGTTTCAGTTGTCTGGAAGCCCTAGGTACATCAAAAATAATTTTTCCGTGTTCTGTTTTTCGTCTACCAAAATATTCTTCTCCCTTATTTCTTTTTATTCTCTGTTTCTCCGAAGTCCAGTTGTCTTTACTTGCTCGTCCTCGTTTTGCTCGTTTTGCCTTCGTGTTAGTAATTATTGCTAAAGGTGCTTCATTTGATAAATTTTCTCTGCCTGCATCAGGTTCAGACTCCGATTCTGCCTCTTCTTCTGGGTTGAGCAGTGGATCCGCATCCGAGTCATCCTTATCTTCCAACAACTCCATTGGAGACGTCCTATCAACAACTCTAGACGTAGAGGGTATGACATTTTCTTCTGGGTTAAACAGTGGATCAGCATCCGAGTCATCATTATCTTACATGAAACTCCATTGGAGACGCCCTATCAACATCTCTAGACGTAGAGGATATGACATTCTCTCTTTTACTATTTACATCTTCTGACGATTTATTTTGTGTTAAAGCTAGCTGCAGTATAGATTTACCTCTAGATGACCTGAAATTAAATAATGTAACGTTGTATTATAATACGGACGAACGCCGAATACCATGCATGACATACTCGTATGTCTAGCACTAAACATTCGTGGGATGTAACATTCATTATAGAATGATAGGTTCATACGAGGTTTTCGTAGGGTGCCAACAAAAAACTTTTATTATATCAAAACTATTTTATCAAGAGACTAAATAATATAAAATTATGAAACAAGTGTCATGCATTTACAAGTTTTTGATTAAATAAACAAAAAACTTACATTATTCAAACCGATGTTTACAGATTTAACACAAAACAATTACCACGTTGTGACATACAAGGTTTTCGTTTTATTTAAATTCCACAAAATGGATACGTGGTTTACATTCAGGCCGCTAGATGTCACCGCTCTCGAGGTAGAGCAGCCATTTTTAGTCCAATAATGACTTACGAGGTATTCATTGGAATAACATGTTGAAATTTTTTTTTTAAATTGAGATACGAGGGTTTGACTCTACGGCTACGCCATCGATATAAGACCCATATGACAGTGAGATAACATGTATGTATTCTCACCTCTATCACTTTGGATAAAGTAAAAGAAATTTTCATTATTATCTGACTTTTTGATAAGTATAAAAAATTAACTCAGAAAGTTTCATAAACTTTGACTTTGCTCACAATTGAATTTGGATTTTATCAATTAGTAATTTTTACATGTATATAAATGTATATGTATTTACCTTCAATTATTTCAATCGGTTGCTGAGTGTCTTGTTCCATAAGTAAACCAAGAGGCTCTTTGTGAATTAAATTAACTGATTTCACTATCTCGACCTAAAACTGTGAAAAATCCATTGCTAGTTTGACTGTTCTTTTATGAGAGTGTTAAAATTTATTTAGCCAAAGACTTTTTCCATTTTGCATATATTAAGAGGAAAAAATTGTGCTATACTTTTTCTTTTGCAGTTTAATTCATCTTCATACAAAGCTAATCATTTGAAACTTTATGTATAACATGAAAAAACTAGCAAATGGAGAATGAGAGGTATAAGGCCAAAAATTAAATCGTAAAAGGCTTATTTGTCTTTTTGTTAATATATCTATTTTGTTTCGATTGTCACTGCTGTCTCTACGCACCACAGTTTACCAAACTAAATCCATGATTTTACTATTGTATCAGTTAAAATACCCAATTTGGTACATACCTATATCACTATCATTAACTTGTTTGACAACACCTGAAGCAATTTCTCTTCGTATTCTGTTAACGGTATTGAATTTGAATTGCCACCTCCAGTTTTATACAGTTCTGATCTGTTGTGGGCTTTCTTTTTTTTAATGCTTTTTTAAGCCTTCATATTTAATTTTTATTGATTTTATTGATCGTTGTGTCAAATTGTGACAATTATATTCTTCAGTTAATTTTCTCCACCCTTCCTCTTTTTCCTTCCATGTTACAGCATCTGTTCGTTTGTTCTCACTGATTTTTGAGTATTTAACCAGCAAATCCACTAAATTACCTACTTCTATAGAGTTGAAATTCGAAGATCTTTCTCGTTTTTTTATCCGTCATTTCTACAAACAAATTCGTTACTTTTTGTTATACAATTATTATAAATAAAATACATACCAAAACAGCTCTCCAATATAGTTAATACAACTATAATATCTGATAATAACTGAGAAAATGTTTTTCTGCGTTCCAAGTCAAATATAAACAAACATATAAAAACAGAACATAACCTTACTTGTTCATCGAAATAAAGTTCGTGATAATCCAGTTTTCTATCTTTGTCTTCCTCGTTCACCAATCAATATATTTGTCTCACTTGAAATACCGCTAGCTACACTATCCCTATTAAAAACATCGATTTTAAAAAGTACTTACTTGAAGGAATAATTTGCATGAATATACCGAAGTTGAGTAAATTCTTCCAGTAAATTTAACCGATAGGTACTTACTTAACGCTTTACTTGACGGTGAATATTTTGGGCCTAAATTGAATAAAAGGTCAGTAATACTTCATGTAAAAGGGATTACTTACGACCATAAGCAAACTCTTCTGGTTTGAAGTAGTTACTTAAAATATAAGGATTTTTCCAGTACTGGCTTATTTTGATTTGAATAAAAATAAGATCTGTCTTAAATTAGTAAGTTATAACTTGACGATTTTTAAGGTACCTATAAAGCATCCTTTTTTCCTACGGTAGTTGCTAGTATATTGTTAAACATGGTGGACTTCATAAATGTTCGTAACAGGAAGAACTGTAGGAAGACAAGAAGCATCAGCCCAAGCTAATCTAAGCTCTTGTTGCGTTTTGAAAGTGAAAGTGTAGACTATATTTCGGATTATTTTCTACCAGAGAAAGATGAATCCAGAGGAGGTGTACTTGCATCTCGGCAAAAGATGGAGATATTCCTACGATATATTAGTGATACCGGATTTCAAACAGGTATTGGAGAAGATTATGGCGTTCATCATACTACAGTATTCAAAACCTTAAGTGAAGTGGCTGATTGTATATTAGAAAAGGCCCACCATTAGATACAATTTCCATCTAATCTAGATGCCACGGAAGAAGCAAGAATTAAATGGTCGAATCGATTCCAAATTCCAACAGTCATTGGTGCTGTGGATTGCACTTATGTTCAAATTAAAAAACCTTCAGAATTTGGCGATGATTTTATTAACAGAAAAGGATTTGCTAGCATAAATGTGCAAGTAACTTGTGATGTTAATGAATTGATTACAAGTGTAGACGCTCAATGGCCTGGACGTGTTCACGATTCCAGAATTTGGAACCAAAGTACCTTATATGAAAATGTGGCAAGATTTCGGGGTAATTTCTGCCTTCTCGGAGATAGTGGATATGGAACTGCTCCTTGGCTATTAATACCTTTTAAAAATCCTCAAAACCGAATTGAAGAATTATTCAATATTACTCACTCCAAGGAAAGAGTTGTAATTGAGAGAGTTTTTGGACAAGTAAAGCAAAGGTTTCCCATTATAGGACACAAGGTTAAAACCAAAAGTTTCAAAAATTATTGTTTGCTGTGTGTTTCACATAACATTAGCAAGCATTCACGAGATGATTTTGAGCATTAGATGAACTGGAAAGTCCTGGAGACTCCGATTACGTGTGTGATGAAGCTGAAAATAGTGCTACTATCCGTCAGAGAGGCACTGAGAAACGTCAAGCAATACTGGAGACAATGTTCGGTGATAATATTCAAATACTAACTCAAGTTAAAGCTGGATGTTAAATGTAAACTGTCATACTGAGTGTGTTTAAATAAAGCAGTTTTCTGATTTTTATAATTATTTCATTAACTAACAAGAAGTACAAACACAATATATAGGCCAATTCTGTGCACATCTGTAAGCCTATAGGCAATTTGCAATTCTGCGCTACCTGTAGCTTATAGAATCGTGAATATTTCCGATCAGGTATTTGGCAGTCGGAATGTCTTATCATTTGTTTTTGTGAGGTTATTTTGCGGTGTCTAGAAAAAATCGATGATGGAATAGTCCAATATATACTATAAGAACGTTTTGTTAGGTTATGTTCTACCGTCAGAAAATAGCCGTGAAGTTTGCTCCTGTAGATTTGTAACACTCTAAATAAGACGTTTACAGAAAGGATCCCAGAATTGCCATTTTTACGATTCTATAACCACAGTAGTTACAGAACATCGTAAGCTACAGATTTACGAATTTTACCAGTGAACCCAGAATTGGCCTGATAATTTCATTTTCCTTATGTTATAATTTTTATGAATTAAAACAATTTTCTATTTTATTTTTGTATTTTATTGAATTACAAAGTGCAAACACAAAATTTTATTACACAAAGTTCCTAATGTAAAAACTAGCATAATATATACAAAACAAAAATGCATATTTTTTAGTTACAGGTTTGACAGGTTTCCGATTCACTACAAGTCTATATATTCTCGTAATTCTGATAGAATGCCGCTTGAACTTCCTTCTTGTCTCCCTAACTTACTTTCGTGATCATGGTTTGTCTGATTTGTCAGTCTGTCTATCATGAGTTGTTCTTTTTTTGGCTTGCAATCTAGCGAGATTTAATTGCTCAAGTAGAACAAGGCGTTGCAGTTCTTGCGTTGACAAGTTTTTTGTTTCTTCAGTTTCTTGTTTCATTCTTTTCTGTGGCCGCTTTTGTACAATGCTTGTAGGTGAAGGCAATAACTGTGTATTCATATCAATTTCCGTAGAATTGTGTGGAGTATTTCCTTTATCATTTTCTGTTCCAATAGAACATGCACCAGGAATTTTTACAAAAACTGGATTTTTTTCATCATTCAAAAGTTTTAAAAACTTTTCTTTCCATTCTTGTAGTTTAATTTTCTTGTTCCCGGTTAGATTTTTATCAGTTTTTTTCTTTACGTCTGTTTTCATATTATTGAGGATTTTTTTCAACTTTTCAACAGTAGTATTTGTGCCAGACATTTTGATAAATTCGTCTTTGAGATCTTCCCATGACTTTTCTTTAGCTTGAACAATAGTAGGAATCCACTTTTCAAAAAATCTATAAATTTTTTCAAATAGTTTAGTTGTTTCTAGTGTTTTGGTAAATTCGTTCAGTGTGTTTCCAATGGCATATGTTGTGAATGTGAGAGATGTTAAACATTACAAGCCCCGCTTACCCACACCGCTTCGTGACTACAAACTTTGGTACCGCTTTGGAGAACACAACGTTCAGTGGTTAGCAGACACATTTTTAGGAGCAAATGAAGAGACTCGGGGAGGTGCACTGCAATCATTACATAAAATGAAAATTTGTTTGCGATATCTTGCTGATCCTGGATATCAAAAATGTATTTGAATTTGAAACCTTTATTTGTTATCTTTATAAATATAATTTCATGTAATTTAGACTAACAAACTAACAAATAATTTGGACTAACAAACTAACAAAAAAGCACTGAAGTGATTTAACACTTGTGTTGTGCATTCATTTAGTGGTAAATTAAACATTAAAAAATTTAAAAATTATACATAGTTGATTTTTTTCAATAAAACTAGGGATAGTTGAAAAAAGAATAGTTATTTATGTAACTAGTGTGTAAAGTAGCCTTTTTTTGACGAGGCGAATGCGACAATCACATGAGTCGAAAAAAGGTCTTTACACACGAATTGCATACAATATTTTTTCTACTAGCGAATATTTAATTGAAATACAAAAGTTTAATAGTAATTTTCTCTACGCACTAGTGCGTGAAGTAAGTTAAATTTTTCTTCAGAAGAATCTGTAACGTTATTATTAATTTCTAATAAGATATATTTTTTTCGTGAATACTCATGGATTTTTGGGCAGTAAATCATTCGCAGCATTCTGTGCCACATCTAATATATTTGGTGGTGTATTTGCCAAGTAATCTGAGAGATCGTCAGAGGAATCCATCTTTATTTTTATAATAATCTAAAATAACATCATAGTTTTCTAAAAATATTCAATTCTTGAATATAAAATACAATTGCTTACCCTAGGTATAGTCGGAAGATCTCAATTTAAATTTTAAATGTCAGATTCAATTCACAAAGGAATGTCATTCACTCACCGCCAACTTATGCCTATTTACCGTATTATTTCCAGTACTCAATAATTATTTAACAATATTTATTAGGTTACTTTACCGAATTCTATAGGTTTCTATCTCCAATTTATGAAAAAAACTTAGATTTAATATCCGTTTATTATACCTATATTTTTATAAGACTAGATATCTATAACTACATACATATTGGAATTTTTCTTCACGCACTAGTGCGTAAAATAAAGTTTTACGCACTCGAAAATGTGTCTAAAGTACGTACTTTACACACGGTAGTAGAAAAAAACATTTAGGAATAATTGAACATACTTGAGAATTGATGATAGTTTTTAAAATTGTTCATAAGTATTTACTTGTTTAATAGAGGCAGGCAGCATGTTATAGGTTTTAGGTAGTGTGCAAATTAGAGATCTATGGCTGAGATTTTCATTATATCTAGGTATACTGAGTAGTAGATTGATTCTACATCGTGTATTATAGATCGAGGATATATAGTTATGAGGCGACTGATTCTTATAAGCATAAGTACATAGGTTGTGAAGATACAGACACCTAATATTACCAACATCTTCCGAATAAAGTAAATTTGTGTGATATAGCTTATTTTTCTTATAGATAATTCTCAATATATAATTTTGAACAGTATTTAATTTTTGCAAAGCGTTATTATATGCTCCTCCCCATATCAAATACCATATCGAAATATCGATTCAACCAGTGACTTATAGATCATTAAAAGTATCTTCTTCGGGAGAAATTCTCTCATCTGGTAAAACTTGTATATAAGTTTTCTTACTTTCTTGGTTAAATAATCAATATGACTTTGCCATTTAAGATGTTGGTCAATAACAATGCCCAAGTATTTGATTTCTTTTACCTCTTTGGATTCAAATACTTCGTCAATTTGATCTTTTTTTCCAGCTATTGTTATGGAGGTAAAATTTGGTCTGGTTGCTTCAGAAACAGTAAAAGCAACATAGTGTGTTTTATTGACATTTAATGATAGCTGATACAAATTTAGCCAGTTGGTGATATTTTTCATTTCATTTTGTAAAATCGCTTTTGTTTCATCCCCAGTAAAAATAACAACTGTATCATCTGCGTATAATACTATTTTAGCCATTGCATTTATCGAAAGTAGTGAGTTTATATACATTAAAAATATTGATATTGATATTTTTTCTACTACCGTGCGTTTTAACCCACTTTCCCGCACGCATTTTAGCTTTGAAAGTGTCACTTTCCCGCACTAGTGCGGGAAAGTAAAATTATGCAAATTTTGACCTTATTAGATAGTTTTTTACTTCTGAAGTTATAACTATTCTTACACCAGGTGAATAAATAGTCCATCAAATAAAATCAACATGTTTTACAGCTTTTTGTTGCATTTTTATTTTTCTGAAAATATAAAATAAAATAAATATTTTGATATCAAATAACCTTGTAAATTCTTTAAAGTAGTGTCACAAAACAACTATCAAACCACCCGGGTTTGATATAAGAAAAATATATCAAATGAAATTCTTTCATCTACAAATGACTTAAAATTGTTGCCGTCACCCTCATCGTCATCTTTATGTGACCTGCAAACGATGCCATCCTCATCAACGTCATTCACTCACCAGTTAACACCAAATAACTCCACTGGACCGGCAATTTTAAGTAATTCACAGAATGCAACTAATTGTGTTTCTAATATTAATATTTATAATAATAATTGATAATAATAATAATAGTTTTTGGTCTAAGTTTTTTATATGTGTGTTAAAATAAAATAAATTTTGAAAAATGGGTTGATATACTTTTTTGTATATACGGTCGTAGAAAAAATAATGTTCCTAACTCATGCGTAAAGTGTCTTTCCCGCCCTTGACCGCTTGCCCGAACTCCGCTTCGCGTCGTTCGGGTCAACTGCAGTCGCGTGCGGGAAAGTATCACTTTCCGCACTAGTAAGGAAAATAACTATTCCCATGCGGGGACCTTTTTTAAATCTGCCCAGTAAAATATCTCCATTTCTTTGGTAAAAAAGCAAGTCCACTGCTCCAGATATTCACGGCTTATTTGATAAAATTCTGTAGCTGCCCTTTCCACAAACTATTCATCTATGTCATTAGCATTATCTTTCGATTTTAATATTAATTGACGGACCATAAATGGAAGAAACTGATTGGTCTGTTTCTGAGTCAAATTGTCTTTTAGTTGATTGATTTCTTTTGCAGCTTCAATTGCCGATACAGTTTGACCTTTCAGTTTCAATACAGCTTGATGAAAACTTGATGACTGAGCGTGTAAAAAATAATGCCACAATTCGGATGTGGGATCTTCAAAAAAGTTTTTTAGTATTTGGGGACATTTTTCAATACTCAAAAAGTAGTTTTTTAATGGCTGAAACATTTTTAAAACCCTTTCCAAGACAGGCATAAGAGCAAGCCATCCAGTTTTGCTATAGCCGAGCATTTGTTGATATTCCGTTTCAGTTTCGGCACAAAACTCTTTTAGAGCTTCAACTCGAACCGTGTAAATATAAAAAAAATGAATATATCTTCACAATAATGCTTTCGTAATCTAAGGGTAGCCTGTCTGCAGCAGATTTTATTGTATTGTGAATTACATGGGCTTCACACTCAATACCTATCAATGGCTTTTTCAGTGATGATTGTAATTTCGTTAACACATTGTTAGTTCCTCGCCTAGCCGCACCTCCGAAATTGACGTTGGCATTGTCTCCGCAAAATGCCACGAATTTTGCTGTCAAATTATTATCTGTCAACACTTGGTTTAAATAATCGACAATGATGTCAGAAGTCTCACCTGGTTGGTCTTGGATATCTAAAATTTTTACTTGTACACCTACGTAAGGTTGAAAAAAGCGCACTAGAATAGGGTATATTTTTTTTGTTACCGTGGTTTGAAGCGTCGTTTAGTATTGTAATACAATTGGACTAATCAAGATCATCATTTAACTCTTTCAGTGCTGTAGGTGTCAAAACATTTACTGCAATAGCTTCATGATTGAATTAATTTCGACGCACAATCATTAGAGCGTAAACTGTGGTTTTCTTGTATCGTGTGATAAGCCCAGACGCCTTCTGCCGCGGCGATATCCAAATCCTTTGAAGTTGGTACCGATTGCTTGAAAAAGGTTAACATTGAAGAACTCGAAGCGGCGGCACGATCGGCATTTTTATGTTTCTCAGACTTTAAATGCTGTTCAATATCACTGGCACCACCATGGGAAACGCTAAATTCTGTACGACACTTTTCACATCTGACATCTCTGAGGGAGTATTTATTTGTTTGATAAACGGATATTTTGCTTGTAAGTTAACATTGAACGTACACTTGCGTTTCGGCATTTTAACTTATGATTCCAAAACAAAAGTGATCTAATAATACCGATAGAAGAGCGAAGCGAATAGTGGTGAGACGATATTTGAGTAACCGATATTATGTAACCGTTACTTGACCTCCAGTAATGTAACTAATACTGAAAATCAAAAGTATCGGTTACAAAGTATCTGTTTGAACTAAACGTATTAAGTCTCGCACTGCGCAGACAGATGGAGTGGAGAGGTTTATCTATGGTGGAGACAACGATCGATATACCATACGAATATTTAGAATATTAGACATTAAAAGAAGAAAATCTAGTGGATTATGGAACTTTTTTACTGCGAATTCTAAAGATCTACGTTACGTTTTACCTTAAATAGATTTTTGAAAACAAGTCTTAGTATTTTATTACAAAGAGAGACATTTTTAGATTTAAAAAAATATTTATTCCAAAAAGTACGTTTATGTTTTTAAAATTCACGAATTTAATATTTTGTTTTGTTTAGCTAATACTTCATCTGTTAAATCCGATACCGATACTTATATTGAGTACCAATAAAAGTTGTCCATCCAGTCTTCTCATTGTTCAGAAAACGGTTACTTGTAACCGATACTCCATAGTCTCTGTATCGGTTGTAACGGATACTTATAAGTATTAGTTTAGCACACCTCTAGAAGCGAATCAGAAATACGACTAATCTAAATGGAATAGTGCTAAACCACGAAATACTATAACAATCGGAAGGGTCTCTTGCCATAGAACAATAAGTACGCGCAGCTTGTGTGCGCAGTAACAGTATATCGAAAATAGGATCACATTTCCGGTGCGATGGCCGGTTCAACTACTCAAATTTTCGCGCGATATCAGAAAACGGGACAATTTTGTATCCCAGAAGTCATTTCGGGGACACCGGGACTCTTAACTCTAAAAAGGGACAGTCCCGTTCACAACGGGACGTCTGGTCACGTTATCTATTACAGAAAACATTACATCAGATGTAGATTCACCATTCTGGAATCCAAATTGTTGTAGGTGTAGTATATTATATTTTACAAGAAAGCCAACTAAAAGGTCTTTCAGACACTTTTCAAAAATGTTTCCAAAATTATTAATAACACTAATGGGCCTGAAATTAGAAATTATAGTTATATTTCCTGCTTTAAATATTGGAGTAACAACAGAAGACTTAAATTGATTAGAAACAATTCCGTTTTGAAAAATTAAATTAATGATGTGTGTCAGTGGTTTTGAGAGAGGTTGATGATTATTTTTTATTAAATTAGTTGAAATTTGATCTATTCCAGAAGAACTATTGTTTTTTAGAGAAGGAATTTGTTTAACAATTTCATTTTCAGATACCGGTCTGAGAAACAAAGTATTGGGGTTTCTAATTACATTATCTTTATAGGTAGTAGGGGTTTTTAACTTTTGAAGCATATTTAAACCAATGTTAGTAAAATAATTATTGCAGTAGTTTGCCATTTTTTTATTTTCATTAGTGGCTTCAGAGATTATTTGATAGAGTTTTTTAATGTCGTTTTTGTTAGTGTGTATTTGTTGCAGATAATAATCGATTTTCGTTTTATTCAAAAGTTTGTTTAATGAATTTCTGTAATTTTTATATTCTTGATTTAATTGTAAAGAAAGATGCTTATTGAGTCGTTTTTTCATTTTATCTCTGGTTCTTATGAATATGATTAAACCTTCTGTAATCCATGGTTTGATTTTTGTTTTACTGTGGACTTTGGAAATTATTTCCTTGGATTTTTCAATGTACTTATAAACTTTACCAACAAATAGATTATTGGATACTTAAACTTCATCAGAGTTTATTACATCAACCCAGTTTTCATTTTTTGAAAGATTACTTAGAAATGTAAAATTTACTTTACAGAATGTTTTTGGTAAGTGTTACTACTAGATATTGCCTTTATTTTATCTTCAATATTTAACATTACTGGATAATGGTCTGTGATATGACAGTTCAAAATGTATAATGAAAAAGAGTATTTCTGATTCAAATTCGAGTGCGTTTTAAGAAATATATGGTTAATACATGATTCGCTTTCAGGAGTTACACGAGTAGGGTTAGTAATATAAGGAACAAATCCATGTTTCGCAAGTACAGAAAGATATCTAATAACATTAATATCATTTTCTTTTAGTAAATCTATATTTATGTCACCAATAAACAACTCAAGTTTAAATTTTAGTTGATTATTTAAAAAGGTATTTAATTCATCAATGAATGAATTTGTAATGTGTGTATCCTACTATGGATACTTGGTGCATTAGAAGTGTGGAAGGGCCTCTGACTAGGTGGTGTTGCCGGTCACTTGGTGTGTCATCTCACAGGAATAAAACAACTACTGGAATCACTGGGACATGTTCTCTTTATTACCTTACTTTACTATGATACATTAACTCACTTATCACTAGTACTAATTAGGATCTTAATTAAAAAGGATTACGGTGAATAAACTACATTTAGAATAATTTAGAATGAATCAGAATGAATTAGAATGAATGTTAAATACTTTCGTTTAATATATTTATACGACGAGTCAAGTTCACCGTTTGTAAACATAAACAATTCTGTTTACACACTCTGAACTTGACATCATAAGTGAGACCTTTCTGTTTTCATATATGTAAACGATTCATGCTATATCGACATTAGACTCAAGGGAATTTATGTCTTTAATCATAATAATACCATAATGATAATTTAAATAATTAATAAATAATATTTCGGCCAAAAGGCATCACACCTTCCCCTTTTACAAAAAGACTAAATTCCGTTGAGCTTCCTTCCCCCAATAAATAAATTTACAATTATCCTAAAAATAGATGATTATTAAATAATCTCATTAACCTATGGTAACATATATTTATAATCTAATGTACGTCCAAAAATTGTTTACGATAACTTAACTGTTTGTCTTGTTTATTTATAATCACTTAATGTTTTTGTTTATGATAACTTAATTGTTTATCTTGTTTATTTATAATCACTTAATGTTTGTTGTGACCTATTCGTAATTGTTTGTAAACACAACCGCACTTCGATACCACTTTACATTTTTTTTTTTTTAATTCATTTTACAATAAGGATGGATTCTGTTTTTGTGTATTTCTTTTATCACACCTGATTCTAATTTGACTTTACAGTTAACCTCACTCACCTCTGTGACTGTAAATGGACCTATATATTGAGATTCGAATTTGGTTCTATTTTCCCTCTTTACTAAAACTGAATCCCCTATTTTAAAATCAACTGGATTAGCTACCTTACTATTTTGACTTTGTCTACTAAGTTTATACTTGGTTAAATATTTCTCTGCTCTCTGATGAGCTACCTGCAGTTTATATTTTAACTCATTCTGATATTCATCAATATTATAGCATGGCTCTATGTCGTTCGTGAGATTCTCGGGTAAGTTAGCACGTCTCCCGAACAATAATTCAAATGGCGTATAACCATGATAAGAGCTTGGAGTCGTATTATAACAATAAGCAAATAATTTGCACCATTCATCCCAGTCATCCTTACTTTCATTTATAAAATGTCTCACATACTCATTAAGCGTTCTATGTAATTTCTCACAACCTCCTATAGATTGATGATGATATGCTGTCGAATAGTTATGACTAATATTTAACATTTTGGTTAAAGCATTGAATATTTCATTTTTATATTCTGTGCCCAAATCTGTCCTAATCTGTTTCATCAGACCGTAATTTGGTATGAAATTTCCAAAAATTCCACGAGCTATCGTGTTCGCTTCTTTGTTTTTAACTGGAATTATTACTGCATATTTCGTTAATTCACATAACATTGTGATGCAATAACGGTTACCATTTTCACTTTGTGGAAAAGGACCGACCGTATCTATATATGTTATATCCCATGGTTTTGCTGCTGTATCCTTTAATACAAATTCTTCTTTGTGATTATTTTTCGCTTTATTGACTTGGCACTTGTGACATTGCTTAATATATTTTCTCACATCTTTTTCCATGTTTTTCCATCTAAAATTCGCTCTTAATTTTTTCAATAGCCTGGGTCATTATGATAAGTTTCTAAAATCTGTTGCTTTTCTTTTTCTTCTTCCACCATCTTAGGTATATCGCAAATACATATTTGTACGTTTTTTAACGTATTGTTTCCTTTTTCCATAAACTCTTTTATAGTGCACTGTGTGAAAATAATATCATTCATATAAATTTTCATCCTTTTTATTCCATTTTTTACCGCTAGCTTATCAAGCTGAACTAACGTTTGACCTAAATCAAAGTTAATTATATCGGTATTAAATAAGGCTTGGCTAAATTTCATCCTGTTTTTGATCCGTATGTTCATCCTTAACGAAACACGGTTATTTTCAAATTGCAGAATTGGTAATTTATGCGCCTCTAAATTATTCAGTACTTTATATACTGCTGGCTTGCGAATATCTTTCTTTATTTCTGTGGAAACTATTTTATCTTCTCTTGTAGGCTGAGCTTTATTCTGACGAGTTTTTGACCTCGTTATTGCTAAAACGTGAGCATTGTCAATGTACAAGTCTTTTAATTCATTCACGGATATCCTTGAAATGCTGTCCGCATAATTTGAATTCCCTTTCAAATATTGTATTTCGAAGTTGTATTCTTCTAGGTCTAGTCTAATCCTTGTAAGTTTCGAAGTTGGTTCTGTCATCGAAAAAAGATGTGTTAACGGCTTATGATCCGTTTTCACAATAAAATGTGGAGAGCCATATAAATAGCACTTAAAATGATTAATTCCCCAATGGATAGCTAACAATTCTTTCATGATTATAGGTTTATTTAATTCGCTTTTCTTAAAACTTCGCGATGCATAAGCTATAGGTAGATCTATACCTTCGTATTCCTGGCTAAGTATTGCAGAACACGCAATATTTGAAGCATCTGTTGTCAATATAAATTTTTTATTGAAATCTGGATATTTCAGAATAGGCGGCTGAATTAATGCCGATTTTAGTATTTGGAATGATTTTTCGCAGTCTTCTGACCACTCGAATTTTACATTTTTCCTAGATAATTTATTGAGAGGTATGCATATTTCAGCGAAATTGTGAATGAAACGTCTGTAATAGTTACAGAATGGTACGAACCTTTTAGATTCTTCTGAATTTTTGGGAACTGGATACTGCTCAATGACTGAATATTTTGCCTTGTCGGGTAGAACCCCTTCACTAGACAAATTGTGTCCTAAATATGTTACTTCTCGTCTGAAGAATTGACATTTTTGTGGATTTAATTTAAGGTTGAATTTCCGACATGTGCTAAACACCCTTTCGAGATTACTTAAATGATGATTTTCTGACATCCCTATTACAACTATATCATTCATATAAAGAAATGCTTTTTCTGGAGTTAATCCTGAAAATGCTATGGACATCATCCTTGAAAAACTATTTGGACTTATATTTAAACCAAATGGTAATCTTGTATACTGAAAGGAACCTTTTTCTGTGCTAAAAGATGTATATTTCCTTGAAGACGGTTCTAAGGGAATTTGATGAAAACCTGACATAAGATCTATGACTGAAAACCATTTCGACCTCCCTAGCTGATCTAAGATCGAATCTATTCTAGGTAATGGAAATTTATCTGTGACTATTTTCTTATTTAATTGCCTGAAATCTATGCAAAGTCTCCAAGATTTCTCTCCATTGATTGCCTTTTTGGGAACAAGTAAAACTGGACTGTTATAATCTGAGATTGAAGATTCAATTATACCTTGATCTAATAACCTTTGGACCTGATCGTTAAGTTCTGAAGATTGAGAATGTGGCGTGCGATAATTTTTAATATATACCGGAGTATCATCCTTTACCAATAGCTTTTGCTCATAAAAATTATTATGCGTTAAAATGTCATTTTTTAAAGCAAAAATATCTGAAAAATTCTCACAAAGATTTATTAGCTTATCCCTAACGTATTCTGGTACCTCTAAATTCAATGTGTTTCTTAATTCTTTCATCCTATTCTTACTTTCATTCGTCACAGCATATACATGAAATAAATTTAAATCCAATATTTTAATGTTATTTGTATTTATCGGCTTGCTTTCATAATTTGTATTTAAAATTCTGACATAAGGATTAGTTTTTGATATAATAGATCTTGCTATAAATATTCCTGGTAATAATTCTTGTTGCTCGACAACTTTATCCTGTCTTAAATTTTTGAAACTTTCTACCAACCGATAGACTTCACATCTAGGCGGTATTGCTATAGTATCGTATTCAGGATTATCAAAAATTTCTAATGTTACTCTATTCCTGGATTTGCAATCTATGTATAATTTTAATTCTGAATAATCTAAAATACAATTATAATTTCTTATGAAATCCCTACCTAGAATTCCATTCGTAGGTATAGGAAATTCCTCTTTCACTACATGAAAACAATGTCTAAATGCTACACCCTTAATAAAAAGAAAAGTTTCTATTGTACCCAAAGTTTTAATTTCTCCCTGAGTTATTCCTTTAATGTTTAAGATTTGTGTTGTTTTTATTAAGTGATGTGGAAAATTATCTGAAATTTTTAATAACGATATATCCGCACCTGTATCTAATATAAAAGTATCTATATTATCCGATATGTCAGTTTTAATTTGCACAAAGTTTGAAAGAGTTAAATCAAAGTTATAAATATAACGATTATTGTTAAGCAAGTTGTTTAAAATTTTGGATTTTTCACCTTTCTTTTTCAAAACCCCAATTCTTTTTGTTCGTCTTCCTCTCTACTTTCTTCACTTTCGCACATTCTTACATTCCTATAATTATTGTTGAACCTATTGGTAGGTCTTTCTCTATACTCGTTTGAACTACCTTTATATCCCTTGAATCTCCTTTCTCCTTGATTCTCCTGAAATCTCCTATTATTGTCATAGTTACCTTTCCTATGAAAGTTATTTTCTCCATTATGATTAGCATAAGAATTTCTTCGCTGAGGAAAATACCTATTTCCCGACCAAAACTTATTCCTATCTGCCTTATAATGCAGAACACTCTCTGTTGACTGATTGTTTCCCACATTGATGGAAACCAGTTTAGTCATCACCTCTTGTGGTGTCGTAAAATTTCCAGCTGCTATAACGGTTTTTATCCGTTCTGAAGCTGCGTTGTCTAACAATGATTTTACTGCTGCTTCTGTAGTATACTTTGTTGCTAAGTGTACTGGCATTCCTTCTGCCAAATACGCGGCTTGTAAACTTTCAGTCAGTTTCTCCATTTCGGAAGCATATCCGACGAGATCTTTATTATTTTGCCTTAGTTTACTTAGTTTGGCACTTATCAAACTAGTGCTGTCTCCTCTGAGTCCTTTCTTAAGTGTATCGACTATTTCTCTCAGAGAATTCTCAGTAGTAATCAAAACCCTGGCTTTTCCAGTCAGTCTTGTTTTCACGAATAACACAGCATTTCTCTCATGCTCTGCTGCGTATACTTGAAGTAAGCTAACCGCATCTACAAAAGACTGTAGTTTGCTTGTATCTCCATTAAACTCGTTTGGTAATATCTTACCAGCTAAATTGAAAAAATCATTCATACTTAATGCCATTTTATCTTTGCTTGTTGCTTCTAATACCTCTTTACTAATTAAATTATTACGCGTAATTAATTGAGACGGAATTTTATACCGACAATCTAACACTTGAAATGCTTTCTCTACCTTATCTCTGATTTTGTCAAAATATAAAATGCATGTATTCTGCTGATCCTCGTCTAATTTATACCAATTTTTATTTATTAACTTAGAGAAATTATTAAATGAATCACACAACTTATTTATTATATCTATGTGACTTTCTGAACTTTTAGGAACCTCCTTTTTTAACACTCGCTTACTATTCTTACGTATATCTTCTAAAATTAAATTCAATCTAATCTCAAATTCTTCCCACGTTACTGCATTTCCATCACTCGAGGACATTTAAAATTAAATGATTCATTCTCAACAAAAGGAAAATTTTTAAAAAAAAAATATATCAAATACTAACGCAACAACGACAAAACAGAATATATCCTTAAAGTTTACAAAAAAAA
>CAJUYG010002925.1:0-13782 GCA_910591675.1 Galerucella calmariensis
GAATTTGTTCGGATAAATTTTTACTATTATTTCCATAATTTTTTTTGTGCGATTAAGGGGTCTAGCTACTTTTCGAAATACAGGGTGTTGAAATTTTGAAAACTTGAATGTTTTAATTCGATAACTTTAAAATGGATTGATAAATTGATTTGACATTTGGCAGGTAGTTTTTAAATGTAAAAGGGTATATTTTGAAAGAAATTGTAGTTTGTGCAACTAGTGTGGATATGATGGCCATATCGCACGAGGACGAAGATGAAGCACGACGCCGTAGGCGGAGTGCTCAATCGTTCAAGTGTGATATGGACAATCCACACGAGTCGAGCAGCATATTTTTTCTACGACCCACTTAGGAGAAAATCTAGAAAATAAAAATTTCTATAAACTGTAATATAACTTCAAATTAAAAATTTAACAATTCAATTTTATGTTTCCACTAATTTTGTGGTAAACGAATGTCCAATTTGTATTATGCTACGGTTTCCTTTTTTAAATATACGATGCTGTTATAAGTAGATGTTGCCAGTCGGACTCCCTCATGGAGGGTACCGTACCATTATCTATAATAATGAATATTCTGCTAAATATTTCAAACGTCTACCTGTTGTCGTTATTAATATCAAGCAGAATGATTATTTAAAAATAAAATTAACAATAAAAAAAATTCCTCGCGGGGAATCGAACCCGGGTCTACCGCGTGAGAGTCTGGTGTGCTTACTACTCAACCACCAAAGAATATGCAAATTGTTTAACTATAACGTCAGATGTAATACATAACTTCTGCTTAAAAGGAACTAAAGTTAATACCGTGTGTCCCGCGACACGTTCTACCTTTTTCAACTGTAATGTCGACCGAATCTAATTAAATAAGCAGAATAAACTAATATCGTAATCTCCGCCACTGCCGCAATATTTATCGTTTATCTGGCATTGTTCAGTTTTATTACCATATTGTATTTTGAGCTGAAACTGGGATGTATAGATAACCAATACAGACACCTACTTGTTTTGCATTAGAATTTTAGTATTTACTTGTAAAATTCTTAGGATCACTCTGTAAAAGATAAATTTCTATTTGAATATTTAATGAGGCTACTGTACTGTCAGACATTAAGAAATAAACTATAATAGGTGCAAAATATTAGGATTAATCTGCAGCTTATATGAAACGTTTGGAAGTTTGACATAGCGCGCCATCTATTGAATACTTACTCAATCCAGTCAACAGGTGTCGCCATCTAAGAATCTTTTGGAGCTAACAGATAATTGTGACTGTCAAATAATACAGAAATAATTTGCAATAAAATAATATTGCGATCATAAATTGAGATGTGAGCTATCATATCTTTCAAGTTGGATCAATCTGCACACGGTGTACAAATTTGATTAAAATCGGTTAAGTAGCCTATCGCGGACAAACACGTGACACGTCATTTATATATATTAAGATTTTTTTTATAATATAAATAATGTATTAAATTAAATAATTATTAAATAATGCAATATGACGTACTAGCCTCAACACGACTATCGACCTTAAGCCGAACAATCAGAAAAGAGCAGTCAATAAAATCACTTCACAAAGAGGCTCTGCGCTTGAGACGTCCAATTTCCAAGTGATAGCTCTACGAATAGTCCTAATGTTTGGGGATAGTACGTCATAAAAAACATTCAGTTTTTAGGAATCCCTTCCATATCGGAGAATTGCATGAATAATTCCCCATTTTTGAATATTGTGGCGGTTCACCTTGCCACTTGAATGAAATGTCGCCTCGTCGCTGAGCACCAGACTGTTAGCAAATCCGTCATCCTCCATTTGACACTGGAATCGCAATCGCTTCCGCAACACTTTCCACTCAGATTTCTGCTGGAATACTGCATGGTCTACTTGACTGGTGGATTGTTGTGGCGAAGGCACAAAACATTGTCTAACCACATCCACTGTTGCGTCTACGATTCGTGGTCTTCCGGTTCTTTTATGTTTATCAAGTACACATTTGGTCTTGAATTCTCGATACCTCTGATGACCTGGAGAATCATCGTTGCACTTCTATAACCAATAAACATTGCGCATATTCACACAGAAAATGTTTTCTGCCACATAGCCGCCATTTTGGTTACTGCGGACGTGAAGTGAGCGTGCGCATAACAAGCTGTCTCCGCAGGCGCGAGTTTTAAACGTAGAGGTTGTGGCTGCCTACAGACATGTGAATGATTGTTCTATCTGTAATATTTTCCGAATTATAGCTTTGTCATACCAGATTCTTTTGTAGTAACCCTGTATACTTTTAAATATAAGTTGAAATATTTCTAATAGGTAAGTGAGGAATAAAAATGTATAGTAGGTATCTGCAGTTCAGTTAGACTATCCAAGCATAGCAAATAAATATTTAAACCGTACATACAATAATCGTTGTTTTTTCATAACGTTTCGATCGTTCAGTGGCTATAGAAAATTATGTGGGCATTTTTGGTAAAAAATCGAATAATGTAAAGCGTGGAAAATGTTATAGGAAATTATTATTTATGTATTTGCATGACATATTCAAATATCTAAAACTATTTGCGTTTGGGAATTTTCAACTTACCGATAACAATAAAAAAATGTCCCAAGCCTGTTTTACATGTGGCTTTTCTTTCATATGAGATGTTTTCGATACAAAGCGCGGAAATTGCTGTCACATCTTTATTATTCCTCGCTAATTCCAAAGTCAATTGAGATTTACATATAAAATTGCTTGTATCAGGGTTCATAGCCATTTTACAAAATAAAATTCCCTGACTTTTCCAGGTTTTCCCCTCGGTTTTCCCTGACCCACAATTTTCTTTCCAGGTCACTTTTAGGTATCCACTAAAAAAGTAAGTCTGTGGTAATTGAAATTCTTCCTAAGCTTACCCCATCCTCCCCACACACTCATAGTTCACAGGGAAGAAGCATCACGTTTGAAGAAACCAATAAATATGTCTCATTTTTATGAACAAAATTTAAACAAAGAATCTGAAAGGAATAAAAACACAAAAATAAAAACAAATGAGAAAATATAGCAAAAAAACAAACAGTTATAAAACTCTTCAGAACAAAAAACCCCAAATTCGCATCACAAAATCTACTGGGTAACAACAAATTATTCCCTGCAGATTGGCCAATACATTGAAAAATTAGGTAACGATAGTACTTAACCTTTGTCTTAGGTCATTAATTTCAGTGTTTATTAAATTAAAGACAAGCTAGTATTTGATTCGTTTTAGATTTTTCTCTTTTTAATTTTCAAATTATACATTTTACTCTTAGCTTCCCTTTTTCTCTTTTTAAACAAATTATTTTTAATTGAATTTTTATTTTATTTTTCGAGAAAGTCTATATGTTCTGTGAGTCATTTTTTATTGTAGTCGTAGTTTTTAGCTCCTAAAAAATTTTCATCAGATGCAAGTTTTTTAAATTGACAAAAACTTGTTTCTGCTTACCTACTCGTTATTATGTTTATTGTAAAAGTATTGAATTAATTTATTTGCATTTTGTGCAGAATCCATGAATATTCTTGGGTCAAAACAGGTAATATACTTTGCCAAATTATATTTTATGCATGATCTTTCAGCAATTTTTTTTACTGCTGCTACAAGAAATGTTTGACATTCTTTCCAAAATCTTACTAGTTCTACTTCAGAAACCTTAAGTATCATGTCCGAGTTAGCTATCTCTTTTTTATTTCATAGCTATGAAAAATAATAAAAGAATGGTTAAAGTTTATGGGGAACGATCAATAATTTTATCTAAACTTGAAGGGGAAAGATCCATAATTATTTTCCAGGTAGGGGAAAAATTTCCCTGACATTTTTGTTTATTTCTGTAGAAAATGATGTTTTTCCTGACTTTTCCCTGACCATCTTTGAATTCCCTGACTTTTCCAGGTTTTCCAGATTGCTATGAACCCTGTGTTTAACAAAAATCGTTACGATGGAAGCAAATTTAATATTTAATGAAAGCTTTTGATTAAAAAATGTGAAAGTTAAAAATTAATTGTAACAAATAGTTCATACAAAATTTTGTTTTAGGTTCATATCAACCCAGTAACGAATTACTATTACGATTTTATGGGTATTATAAACAAGCTACAATTGGACCTTGTACAGGTTCCAGACCAGCATTTTGGGATCTTGTTGGAAGAGCTAAATATGATGCTTGGAAAATTCTTGGTGATATGCCAAAACAGGAGGCTATGGATAAATACGTGAATGAGCTTCATACGTAAGTGAACCAAAATAAAGTGTTCCCAGTTAAATTGTGAAGAGAATAATTTAAAACCTACTTCCATAGAAAATTCTACCCAGTTTTCCTAATGTTGAATGTCAGCAATACACAATATTGTCATGATTTCATTGGGGATATTATTATTTGATCAAATATATTCATACAATTATTATGTTTTTAATGTATCTTAAATACATATTTTTCACTATTAACACACACAGTAGGTATTAACAACACCTCTCTACCTATCCTTGTTTTGTATCACTAAATTACTGTTTTCAAACCCATTCCCCATCATAATATTTATCGTTGATTGAAATATCCAAAATCGAATCAGTACATTTTATCAAAATCCAATGAATGTTTAGTCTTGTTGATAATTTAAGTTATTTTCTTTTAGAATAGTAGAGACCATGAGTTACTCAGATAAAGTGGCTAATTTCTTGGAAGCCCCTTCAAACGAATTGGATTCAATTAACTTTGACGATTTAGAACTAATTGCAGGAGATGTTTTGGAGAGGGTTAGATCGCAACCCAATTCACCTTTGGGTAAAAAAATATATATATAATTATTTTTAATATATAAATAATAATATAAATATATAATAATGTTTAATTTACTTTATACAGTGTCTAGAGAGGGCTCTCCAATTCGGTTTGGATCCAAAAGCACCAGTACGGTATCTACTCCTTCCGTTGCTCCAAGTACACCAGATGATTCGGATCACAGCGACGATGAATATATTGACACGATTGAGGTAATACTACAGGATCCCTGGTACACTTTTCATCATTTATTACTAACAAGCTGATTTTTCGTGAGTAGCTTCCTTTTGACTATACGCCCAACTTTCTTCCTTACAGTAATGTTGGTAAATGGTAGCTTAATAGGGGTAGCAAGGATGAAATATGTTGATTTGACGAATGTAAAAAAATTATTACTAACCGAATTTTTCTAAATTTTCTATTTATCTAAATATTTATTTAATTTATTTATTTAACGTGAAAAAATATTGGTCCTACAAAATATAAGGTTTTGTTAGGGAGTCCCCCTCTCCAACATGTATCATAAATAAGGTCATGATGGAAATGGATGAATAAATTGATTTGACATTTGGCAGGTTTTTTTAAAATATAAAAGGGCATATTTAGATGAAAAAACGCTTTTCAATTCTTGATCCAGTGGTGTACATTTGGGAGAATATGTCACCTTTCCCCTCCCATTTTTCACGCCACTGGCAGTTGAAGCTATTTTCATTTTATTTTATATTCCTTAATGATTTTCACGTAAAAAACGCATAACCTTTACATATAAAAAAATTTGCAGTTTTCCAGTTATTTAATGTTTTCATGAAGTCTGCATCATCACTTTTTAATAATAAATAAAAAAATTTGTTTCTTGCATTTTTTCCAATAACACCTAAAGGTTAGAATATCTAACAGAAACTAATTTATGAAACATCAATGAGTCTAAAAATTCGTAGATTTTTGAAAATATTTGTCCAATTTGTGATTTTATTAACAAAAGAATTAAGCAGCCAACAGCTCACAAGAGATGTTCAAAATTTTGTCCATTTATATTTATGCATAATTTGCAATGTTTTCTCATTGACAATCGCACACCTTCGAAAGAGTGGCTATTGCCGGAGATAATTGCTGTAGCAGCATGGATTCTTTCTAATTTTTTTTGTTAATAAAATCATAAGTTTGGACAAATATTTAAAAAAATCTTCTCCGTAGTTCCTGTTACATACACTAACCATTGTAAAATAAAAATAGCTTCCAATGCCAGTGGCGTAAAAAATGGGAGGGGAAAAGTGACATATTTTTCCAAATTTACATCACTTGATCAAGAATTGGAAAATATACCTACCCTTTCTCATTTAAAAAAATTCTGCCAAATGTCAAATCAATGTATTCATCCTCTTTAAAGTGATCAGATTGAATCATTTTATTTTTCATAACTCAAACACACCGTGTTTTGGAATGTAAATGGGCTGGACCCCTCAATTTCTATATCATTTTGTTTTATTTTACGAGAGGTAAGTAACTACATGCAAACGTTGTGTCATTTGAAAACACCCTGTATTATATATTTATAGGTATTTCCTTTTATTTTGTATACTAAAAAATTACAAATCTTGTAGGACTATTAAAACATACCTTTTTTTGTAGGACATTGTTTTATTGGACGAAAAATATATTAACCTATCACGTGATACCTTTGTCATATGAACAATCTCAGCCAATCATGTCAACATTACACTGATAATTGACCATGGGCAATTTTAACGTTGCTATGGATACATATTGATTTATTTCGATTTTGAAGTTTCGAATATTTAATATTTCGAACTGACACGATTTGGTTGTAATACTATAATTAGCAAAAAAATTTCAATCTGAATAACCCTCGGACATTGATAAATGCTCAAAAATCATATGACAACTTTCTCAAGCTTGTTGCTTGTAGGTAACATACCTCCGCCTACGACGTCGGTCTGTTTCCAAGCAACAAGCTTTCGAAATCTGTCATAAGATTTTTTCGAACAATTATCAATGTCCTTGGGCTATTACTACTGATAATTAACAAAGAAAAATTCGGTTAGTAATAAATTTTAATATTCGTCAAATCAAAATATTTTATCCTTGCTACCCCTATTAAGCTACCATTTACCAACATTACTGTAAGGAAAAAAGTTGGGCGTATATTCAAAAGGAAGCTACTCACGAAAAATCAGGTTGTTAGTAATAACTGATGAAAAGTGTACCAGGGATCCTGTACTATAATACATTATTATATTTTGCGAATTCCCCATTTGATATCCCGTAATTTTGAGAATATTTTTTGAACTCTCTTTTTTACTTAGTTGATCTTGAACTGATATATTTTGTCAAAAATGTACAGAGTATTATGTTTGTTATTTTTGGGGAAATTAAACCACAATCTTTTTATTATTTATTCTTATTTTAACTTTTCGGTAGACTATATACACTGTGTTCACTTGGAATAGACCCACCCTTAATATTTCAGAAATACGATATATTAGAAAAAAACACGTCAATTTTTAACTTGAGGAACTATAAGTCCCACCAAATCAAACTTAGTACCCTATACCAAAAGAAGGGACCTAGTGGGATTGGGACCACTATTCCTTCAAGGTACGGAGATTCCAATGGTTATGGATGTTAAATATCTCGGGGTGATTATTGACTCGAGATTAACATGGACCAAACAAATGGAAAAAGTAGCAACAAGATCGGAAACCACATTAACGATGGCAAGATAAACTTGTGGGAAAACATCGGGGTTGAGTCCGCGAATGATACACTGGATATACAGTGTAGTGGTTAAACCCATAATAACATGCGTCTTTGGTCTGGTAGACAAAGACGACACAAAAGAATGCAATGATGAGACTAGACAAGGTGCAAAGACTTGCTTGTCGCAGTATTGCAGGGTGCATTAGAAGCACGCCAGGTTCTTTTGCTAACTGAAAATAGTTGAGAACTTAACGTTTGAAATGAATTTAAACGGTTCATTATTGTGAATTTTGATTCGGATTAATCACAGACCTGCCTTTTTTCCATTTCTTCCTACGTAATGTGTTAGAAGGACATTAACAATCGATGACGCACACCAATAAGGGTATTATTTCAACCATAGAAATATCTCACAGAAAGGACTGGCAAGACCCAAGCAGACTGAAGCTTCCTCGTGGAAAGACCTGGTACACAGACGGGTCACAGACTGGGGAAGGGGTGTATAGTGAAATGAGAAATACAAGATCCTCCTTTTCACTAGGAGAACATACCTCTGTATTTTAGGCAGAGATTTATGCTATCCTAGAATGTGTCAGAATTAACAAATATAGGACTGGCACTCATATGATAAACATACTAACTGACAGCCAGGCAGCCCTTGCAGCTTTAAACGGCCGCGAGGTAACATCCAGACTGGTAGAAGAATGCCAGAAAGAACTAAATGAACTAGCAGACCACATCAAAGCAAGATTAGTGTGGGACATAATGGTATTTCTGGAAATGAACAAGCTGATGAACTCGCGAGAAGGGGTTCAGCAACATCATATGTTGGACCAGAACCAGCTCTTGGGACCACAAAGAAGGTAGTCCGAGGGCAAATACAAAAATGGGTACAAAGCCAAAACGGCATCAAAACGGCTCCCAAACACAAACAAAAAAAACTTGAGGGTGACACTTTTTAGCGCTAATGTCATAAACGTCAGATTCACCCCCTCCGTACTGGAGATACCCCTTAAATTTTTTGATATCCTTGATAACCGTAGCTGAAACTTCATTTCTTAACCTCATTGCAGCCAAGCTAATTGGAACAAAGATTGTTATCCAACGTAAATACAAAAGAATCACTACACTGACATTCATATATAGGTTAAATCTCATACATTATTTCATATTTTTCATTTTGATAATATCATATATATAGGCCATTCCACGTCAAATCGTGGATATTCCTACTTCAATTGAATAAAACGAAATTTGGCTCAAAAATCGATAGGGAGTAACTACATAGTGACAGTGTCTTAACCATTTGTTATCTCACAACAGCGAGTTGTTTCCATATCTTTTTCTGTAGCTTACTGAAGCAAGTTTCCGAAAAAGCACCAGTATAACTGCAATGATATGGGAAATTTTGAAATTAGACACAATGAACACTTATGAGCATACATATTAAAACAACCAGATTAATCACATTACTACATATTTGTGATGAGAAAATAGAACTAGATTTTCTCGACGTATTAGCAATTGGAAGACACTTCCCACAATATGAAGTCGTCAATGGACAGATAAAATTGGCTTCTTAAGTAACAATTGTAAAGATCAGAAGATATAATTCTGACGATATTGTATCAATTTAGAATTTTCATATCTTTTTTATTAAGGTGGAATTAATTAGCAGTTAGTCAATTTAAAATAAAAACCGAGCAGTTATATTTGCTCTAAAAACTTTTTACCTGATTACTACTTTTCTCATCACATACTCTGTGAAGTTAAATTCGTAGGTAACTAAAATGGTCGGAGAATTTTTTTCTTCCCGTTGGTACCAGTTGTTGATAGTTTTATTTGGAGTCTATCAATAGGTGTGATATCGCCTTCCTATTCAGATTTACCTAGCTGTACTACAACCAAGTCCAGTTTTCACAAAATTATTAAATGTGTAAAAATTTACATCCATTGTTAAACCATCTCTGTTACTAATTTATTATGGTGAATTTGTATAAACCTTTTGGTATTATGATTAAAATTTATTTTTATTCTAGAATACCGATCCACTTAGGAATGGCTTTTCAAATGAAACTACCCTTAATGGATACATTCGCAGTTCTGAAAATCAACATATTACAAGGTCAAAAATTAAATCATCTTCAAATGTCGATGTATCCCAAGAAATTACAAAAGCAGTGCAAAGTCTGCGTGTGGATATTGAGAGGTTATCACAAAAAGTCAGTACTTTGGAATCCACAAATACCTCGATTGTTCCAAGACATAGAGGAATATTAGCCGGAGTTTCAAAACAATTTTTAGTGTTTGTAATAATTTGGCCATTTGTAACTCACCTTATTATGAATCGGTACTTCTCTAGACGAAACTAAATGTAAGGAAAATTGATTGAAGTTGGGAAGGATATTAGGCATCGTGTCGAGTGCATTATGACAGTGGTCAACTAAATAAAAACTATCAGTTACTTTTTTATTGGTTGACGCTAATTTTCGAAGAAGCTCTTGAAAAATATGTAATGCTAACTACATTTATCAATCTTTAATAGTTATTTTACTTGTAGTTTTCGTACGAGACAAATATAGACAAATATTTCATGACATATCCGACAAGTTGACACTAATGACAGTCGTCCTGAGGATAAACAATTATTTGGATATATTTTAGATTTATGTAATTTGATTGTTTTGTATTGATTTAATGATCCTTTTTATTATAAACAGTCAGATATAGCTAAAATTAAATTAACTCAAACACGGTCAAGATAAGTATAAAAACTACGTGTTGTACAAAGAACGCTTGTTTATCATCAGATTCATAAGCTTGCCCTATTCCCTATTCAATCACTTCTGTATATGTATGTTATATACATTGGTGAGATGCCTGTATCCTTCCTTCAATTGTAACATTTTTTTGAAGTCATATTTTATTGGGGGTTTTATTGCAACTAGTCTTAAGGGATACCATTCATAGTGATGTGGTTGTAAAACTACTTTATTTTTACAATTTGGTGATATTTAAGTCAAACTTATACATTTTACTATTTTAATTGTTATGTTATCTATGTGTATATTTATAGTTTTATAATATTTTGGTTTGGAATAAAATATTGGAAATTTTAATAGCATTTGAGATTCACATTCCATTGAAAACGTTTGTAGACTCCGTTAAACATAAGAAGAGTGCGTGTTAATAGTGAAAATTATATATTTAAGGATACATTGAAAATATTATTATTTTATGAATATATATGATTGGGTTCTTCTTATGTGAAGCGGAGTCTAAACTGTATACTTAGGCGAAGTAAAATCAATTAAATCTCTTATACAGGGTGCGCCAATTATTTCCACTCGATCTCTAGTACCGAAACTAAAAGAGGTATCAACAAGATTTCTTGTAGGTTTATACGGTGTGACTCGGACTACAATTGTAAAATATTTTGATGTATACAGGGTGGCTGATTTTTGTGGAATGAAAATGAATTTGGTTTTTTTGAATTGAACACCCTGTATACGACTATGTCTTCTGATTCTACTTAATATTAGCTTTACGGTAGTTTTTTGAATTTGTAAATCCGACGCGGCGTTGACAAGTTATTCCTATTATAAGCAGATTTAATTAAAAAACAGCACAAAATTCCTCCAAAAGGCTACTATGATGTAAATGAAACATACACCTACCACAATAATTACCCAACATCTTCACCTGTTGCACAGGGTGTTTGCCGATGGCGTGCAAATAGTCTAGTTTTCAAATTGCAATAACTTAATTTTTTCAAATGGGACACCCTGTATATTTTTCTCCAGTTAGAAGCTCTCCTTGATACACATTAAAAAAATATAGGGTTTTGGTCATCTAACTTTACTATTTACTTTAATAATTGACGTTAAATGAGAAATAACATATTTTACACAATTTTTAATAAGTACAAAATTTTACAAAGTTTAATCGTAAGAAAACTACAATATTGAAAGTTAAAATTCATAATAGGTGTTCAAAATATCTTCCATTTTCATTTATACATTTCCTTGCCCTTTCTTTCATTGATTTACGCACATCTCTTAGCATTGCAGGGGTCACCTGTCTAAATACTGCAGTAATTCTGTCTTTCATATTTTGTTTTGTGGTAACCTCTTCTTTGTAAACAATATTTTTAATAAAACCCCACAAGAAAAAATCGCAAGGTGTAAGGCCCGGCGATCTAGCAGGCCAATTTGTAGGTCCTGCCCTTCCTATCCAACGATCCTGAAATTCCCTATTTAACCAATTGCGAACATTTAATTGGTAGTGTGGTGTGGCACCATCTAATTGAAACCACATTCCGTTGCCATAATTTTGAGGCACATTTTGCAAAAGGTTTCTAAAATCAAGTTCTAAAAAATTTAAAAAAGCAGCTCCATTTACAGTCCCATCAAAGAAATAGGGACCAATTACATAATCACCTATTATTTCCGCCCACACATTCAAAGACCATCGATACTGTGATGTGGTTCTAAATAAATGTTCATTGTGGTCCGAATAATAATGGAAGTTGTGTCTATTTACACAACCGTTCTTATGAAATGTGGCTTCGTCGGAGAATAAAACTTTGTTTAAAAAGTTACGCTCTGTATTTATCTTGTTTATTAACCATCTACAGTATTCTTCTCTACGCGCGAAATCACGGGGTAACAATTCTTGGTGAAGCTGGATATGGTGAGGGTGATATTTATTCTTCTTTATTATGCGTCTAATTGTGGTATTGGAAATATCTAACTGATTGCTTAATTGCCTTGTGCTTACATTGGGATCTTCAACTATACTGATCATTACTTTATATTCGTCGTCAACAGTAACAGCTGTAGCATCACGTGAATGTTTTTCATACTTGACGGTTCCCGTTCTATCAAATCTATTCTTTAAATTCTTAAAAGTATCCTTTTGTGGATGACGTCTTTCTGGGTATCTTTGACGATAGACCCTACTAGCAAGAAACGCATTTTTTTGACATTCACCCAGTATCCATATCATATCAATATTTTCTTGCACACTATAATTCTTATTATAATCCATTTTTTATACCTAATACCGATTAAATATAGTAGACGTGATATAATACAAAATTTTATGTTGACAATTAATACTACAACAAAATATACCTACTGTCATTTTCATAGATAACTTGTTTTCTTATTAAAAATTGTGTAAAATATGTTATTTCTCATTTAACGTCAATTATTAAAGTAAATAGTAAAGTTAGATGTCCAAAACCCTATATTTTTTTAATGTGTATTGAGGAGAGCTTCTAACTGAAGAAAAATATACAGGGTGTCCCATTTGAAAAAATTAAGTTATTGCAATTTGAAAACTAGACTATTTGCACGCCATCGGTAAACACCCTGTGCAACAGGTGAAGATTTTGGGTAATTATTGTGGTAGGTGTATGTTTCATTTACATCATAGTAGCCTTTTGGAGGAATTTGTGGAAAAATGTGTTTATTGTGCTAATATTTCTGAAGTGCTGTTTTTTCATTAAATCTGCTTATAATAGGAATAACTTGTCAACGCCGCGTCGGATTTACAAATTCAAAAAACTACCGGAAAGCTAATATTAAGTAGAATCAGAAGACATAATCGTATACAGGGTGTTCAATTTAAAAAAAAAACAAATTAATTTTCATTCCACAAAAATTAGCCACCCTGTATACATCAAAATATTTTACAATTGTAGTCCGAGTGACACCGTATGAACCTACAAGAAATCTTGTTGATACCTCTTTTAGTTTCGGTGCTAGAGATCGAGTGGAAATAATTGGCGCACCCTGTATAACCCGCAAATAAGGGCAACTCAACTGTAACTATGAACAAACTTGATTTCAATTCAAAAGTAATATACCTACTGATAAATGACCATACCAAATCAAAATAGTTCATATTAAAAATGAATATTCTAGCTGTGAAAGAACAATGTAGACTCCTGAGTTACAGTAAATTAGCACATTTTTATGATCGACCAAAAATTCATAAACAAAACATACCATTAGCACTGGTAATTACCCGTGCAACTAACTATCAAATCAATGAATGAACTGATCTGGTATACAGACGGATCTAAAAATGAACTCGGCACCGGAGCGGGCATATACAGCAAGACGAGCAAATATGAAGGAATCGTCTCGCTAGGAAAATACGCCTCTGTATTCCAAGCAGAGGTTTATGCAATACTTGCGTGTGCAAGGGCTAACGGTATGAGAGCCTACAACAACAGGCAGATCAGGATCTACAGCGACAGC